>LGRX02031956.1:0-12294 GCA_001247695.2 Cymbomonas tetramitiformis | reverse complement strand
CAATCAGCTCCGAGTGCGAGCACGCGCCACAGTCAGCTCCGAGTGCGAGCACGCGCCACAGTCAGCTCCGAGTGCGAGCACGCGCCACAGTCAGCTCGGAGTGAGTGCACGCGCCACAGTCAGCTCCGAGTGCGAACACGCGCCACAGTCAGCTCCGAGTTGCGAGCACGCGCAGTCAGCTCCGGGTTGCGAGCACGCGCCACAGTCAGTCCTATATGCAAGAGGATCAGATTTGGCATGGAGAGTATGCACCAATAGCTCAAATATGATTACATGGAAGGAGCATAACGTGCACTAAATATGGCAAGCTTACACGCACCTCTTGAAAGGCGATAGTTTTGGACTTGGTGGTGATGATCTCCATCCTTGCCTTATCACACTTCGAGGTTGCCAGCTCGTTTCGCAGGTTCTCCATGGTATTTTGCAACCGTCTCGTTAATTTGGCTTGCTCCTTCTTCTCTTCTTCAAGTTGCTTCACCTTACTGTCCAAGGTAGCAACCCGCTCAAGCTTCTTCTCGATGTTCTGGAGGAAGTAAGCCCCATGAGTGCTCCTTAAAGTTGCAATGTCCCTAGCTTCATTCCGGCCTTTTCCTTCGTGGATGGACGCACGTCTCCTAGCGTCCTTCTCCTTCTCCTTTTTATCACTCACGGAATCTTGCAAGCGTTTGATACGCTCTTCTGCACGCTTCAATGCTACAAAGGGACCGTGTTTTCGTTGGCTAAGGCCCTCAAATCTATTGTGAATGGCGTCCACTAGTTCAATCTTTGCGGACTCAAGCTCAACTACACGTTCACTAATTCTTTGCTGAGCCTCCTCTAGTTGAATGGAGAAGTCGACCGCCGCGACTGCCAGTTGTGAGGCCTCTTCCTCAGCAACGAGACGTTCATTTTCACTGACTACAAGCTCTGCCATTAGATGCGAAGCCTGCCTCGTGTATCCACTCTCAGGAACAGAAGTTGGACCTCTCGATGACTTCAAGCTCCGCTCATATGCTTGAACCTGCCTGACGGAGCCGCAGTGTTGATAAATCCAGAAACAGACTCGCCATTCTCCTTCTAGGTCTTGCGCACAAGGCTCGATCTCCATAGGGTGAATGAGAACATATTTCGTTCCAAATAGTATACAGAATCCCGCTGACGAAATCCATGGTTCAGGACTCTCCGGACCGAGAGTAGCTTTCAGGATGGAACGAGCTTCCTCGACACTAATATGCTTAGCCCTGTAGGAGTGTCTTTTTAGAACTTCGTGGGGAGTCGTGCACCCACGACACTTTGAAAGATACATACTGTCGTGTTGTGTGAGCGATCGTAAGCTCCAACGTGTTTATGGCCTGCAAAACAAGCGCACCGAGCTGAGTGAGTTTTGATCATATGGCAAGATGTCGCAAACGGTGCAATACTAATCGTGGTTTCAAAAGGCAGGTGGCATGCAAGTGATTAAACAACTAAGGCAGCGATAACCGAGAACTCCAGCAAACCCTCCTCTTGCTCTAACGCTTGTTAGTCGTTGTGAAAGCAGGCATCCTCAGACCCTCCAACGAGCTCGCACGTCGCACGATAAACAATGTTTTCGGGACCAACTTACATTGAGGAATGCCGCTTATCCTCCTCCTTCACTAACGTTTGACAGTAGTGAAAACAAGTCGCACTGTGCCACTCCACTGGAGCACCGCCTGGAATTTACCCAACACGAAATAAATAGCAGCAGTTAAACACGATCCCACAACTGCTTTCAACTTCTGAATCACATAACTATGAAGGCATCATTCAACTCAGCACTACTATCTATTAGGTGTATCGAAATATATTCTATCTTTCTCGTGTGTTTGAAGCCACTACGTCTCATTTTCGAGTTGCGCGACTTGAAGATATGGTACAAGCAGAACGCGAGCAAGATGCGCGAAAACCCCTTAGGATGGCCGGTTTTAGAAGAATGTAAGATAACTTTAAGCCAAAACATACCTAAGACATCAATTATCCGCGCGCAATCAAGCGCAATCAAAAAGATAAGGGAGCTTAATTTTTCAGGTGCACGGAGGACTTCGTCAAAATGTCACCTGATTAAATGAGCAAAAGATGTTCTAAATATTGAGATAAAACTTGCGCCGTCACCCCAGTTCCCTAGCCATCGGCATAATATAGCGGTTCTAAATGAGATACGTCATGAAAATCTTAGGATATATCTCCCGTTACTGTCCATATCCCGCAAAAAAACACTGCCTCATCGTCAACGTTCTCTTTTCTCGGTATGTGTTTTTCTTGAGCGCAAGGTTTTCAGGCCTAAATCTGATGTTCGATATCGCGAACTTCATCGCGTTCGATCAGAAAACCAGACCAACGGAATGTATACACTGGTAACACGAGTGTGTGTCAAGCGCTATCATACAGACGTAATGTGTCTCAGTATGACAGATTTTACGGAAAAACGAATGGCGGCCGAATTTACCGCGGCATTAAAAATGCTGGAAATGCCGATTAAATCGCGGAGCTCTGTAATTCAGAAAACCGACGAGCAGGTCAGATTCAGGATCGCGAGCTGTCGCGACCGTCGAGCGCTTAGGACGGGACGCTTAGGACGGGAGAACGGGTGCGACATACATTACAGCGTCTTTGTCAGGGTTATGACCGATGACATATGTGGCATACATGTCATACGTGTCATACCTATCATACATGTCATACCATGTCATGTCATGTCATGTCGTGTCATGTCATATATTATAATGACATACAGTCGCAGTCGTCAGTACGGTCGACTATGACTAATATTTTTATTATCCCGGACGGCCCAAATCGGCCCCCGGCTACCAAATAATTTACGGTGTCTCCTACCCCTAAAACTCAACGTCCAAATCAACAAACAAGGCTTGTAGACTAGGCTAACTGCAAATCACAACAGGACATCCGCTACTATCTCCACGGATGAGTAATAACTATAGCTAGCAACTAATAATCTCCGCGCACTATACATGACCGACCATCTCCTTCTCCTCCGCACAACCGTACCTGCCAACCACACCCCCCACACCCCCCCCCTTCGCCGACCGATGTCCAGCGTTAACTAATTTTGTGATACTCGAGCCCAATCAGAGTAGTCGCGACCCTCTGTGGGACCAGCTCAGGGTGGGGGTGGGGATTTGATGTCACCGGGGAGAGGGAGGGTCCTACGCGCCTGTTGTTGGTTTATATGTCAAGACCCGAGTCGACAACGCTATTCATTCGGCTAATTTCGGTTCAAAAATGCAACATAATGATAACAGAATGTGCTATTATAGTAGGCAAATTGGTTATAGACGGGCAGACAAAGTTTCATATTTTTAGCACCAAGGTATATTAGTTTGTTCATAACTATGCCCCACAAGGTAATGCTACGGTCACTGTAACTCCGTAAAATATCATAACGCGACGGCCGCTCTACGTGACGAAACGTCCCATTTCCTTTACACTTTTGCCATAAACCTTGTGTACCCGCTGTGCTAGTGTGCATTCGCGTTTGACCATTATATCCGTGTATGAACACCAAAGTTCAAAATAGAAATCTCGAACCCAGGTTCGCAATCGGGAACATAATTGTCCTGCAACTTTATATGTGTAGTGGTGAATCAACCATTCCTTTAACGATAACGGAATCCTTCCATGCAAGAAATCCCCACGGTGCCTAGGTGAGAACCACGCCGCCAGCAAGGTTGTGTCAAGTCTCGTGCCGCCCGGGGGGAGTGAAGCATTTAACTTCTCAGTTAGCACCTCTAATCCTTTGGTACGCACGGATGCGATCGCTGGACACATACTCAATATATGATGCTCATTGGCGATAGCCTCGTCATTAGGATGTAAAGGACAATGACATCTCGGATATAAATCAGGATAGTTTCGCATGTTTGTCACTTGAATATTCCTAGGTGTGGGGAGACTGCCTACCGATAACTTTGCCATAAAAATATCTTGTTTACATAGCCCCGCCCAACCTTTGCGCGACGCCTCATCCCACATGTCATCTCTTACCAGATACCGCAGATGACTTGTATCTTTCGTTTTGGCTAACGCCTCCCGGAGCATCGCATCGTCCAACATCGAATACACAAAACTGTGTGAAGCGTGTGTCCTAATGATAGGACCTCTATCTTGCGAAGTCTCGTGGTTCTCTTTTCTTAGATACAAACGAGGCAGATATATAAAAGGCTCTCTAAACAAGCATGGTGCATCTCTCGCCGTTCTTGCGATGGCATCAGCCTCCCGATTCAAGTTACTTGTCATATCGATATTCTTAGTGTGACCCTTGACATGTTTGATATGCGTGTAGGCCCCCAAAACCCGGCGTTTATCAATAATGCGCACGATGAGAAGATACATCGAATAATTCGGCAAAGTCTTCCACAAGCGCGGGTCTTCCGACACTCGCACTTTATCTATATATTTTATGGATCGCTTAGAGTCACTGTGGATCGTCAAATCATATTCTAGTTTCTGAATTAGTAATGCGTGTAATATGCCATACGCCTCGGCACGCTCAGCCGATTGTTCTCCCGGAATAGAGGAGCTCAAGGCCACACCTTCACCGATGACGGCACATCCAGCCTTGTTAGTAAGAGGGTTGAAACTACCATCGGTCGCTAGATCCAAACTTGTCGAGAAAAATACACCATCGTTTGTATCACGCAGGATGCCCGTGGCGGACAATGTGATAGGGCAGTTCCATGGTTTGTTTTTATACTCTCGACACAAATCCCACACAATGCATATAAGCCGGGCGCGTGATTCGACGTTAAGTTGGCGCGCAGCAATCGAGTTCCCTAAGTCGATATCCAACATGTCCTTAAAAGAGTTAAAAGAAATCTGAGAAGTCGGCGGTGCCTCTTGGGACATGCATCTGTCAAGTGGGCCTCCTTTTGCGCTCCCGAGGGGGAAAATACTCGCAATCGACCAATGCCCGCATTTTCCTATAAAGTCTCTGAGGTCTTGGGCACGAGAAAACGCCTTGATCGAAATCCCTAAGAAATCTCGCAACGTACATCCATGTCTGTCAGCGTGGTGTGGGTTATATTCGATAGTCAGTTTATTTTTAGCAAGCCCTATTCCAGCCTCTCTCAAATACGCCGGATATGTCTGGCATTTCTGAACTGACGGCATCTTATTCGTTTGGTTACCCGTCTCCCCATTTAGTAGATTCCAACCCGTTTCGGCCCTCAGCTCCTTTATCGTATCAATTGTGGTTATATAACAGTATTTACTCGGAGAATGCACCGCGTGCAGCAAATTATCTATCTTCGAGGTGTAATATGTCGCCATTACGTTATCGACGCCAAAACCCCGTCCCGAGGATTTGTTGAAAACTGCCCCCCTAGGGGTGCATAGCATGCATTTGAGTTTTTTGCTAACCAATTCCCAGACCGCCTGGCTTAACCCGTTCACCGTATTACACGAGGCATCCCCTTCTTCATTTCTCTTCCCTGCCGTCTTCATCGCCATCCAATTCCCTGCAAAAAAGTATCCGAGAATGCTATGAATGTCCGCGTTCACAATGCGTACCACCTCCGTCTGGCGGAAGGAACTTAATTCCATTCTCTCTATAGCTTTTGTAAATTTTCTCACCAACTTCATGTTATGATGTTTCCAAATTGCGGCGGCCCCCATGTTGGTATCGCCAATTACCATAAGGTATCCTAGATATTCGAACGGTATCGTATTCGGCCTGTGTGGAATCGCGCATGCATTGCCCATGTGGTCGGGTACACAGATATCCGGTGGGATTTCGCCGTTCGGGATGAACGTCGTATAGTGACACTTCGATGGCCCTAGGTTCAATCCCACAGCCTTCAAAAATACTGAGAAAAGGCCAATCATTTTCTTAAATTCGTTCGGGTCATCGCTCATAATAAGATTATCGTCCGCGAATGCGCAACCTGGGATATTCAAAATATTTCCGGTGTCGCCTTGCCGCCTCATCCCTTCAGGTATTTTGGCGTGTTTGACTTCCCACTTATAACCCATGTTATTGTGCTCAATAAACTTAAGGAAGATATCATATACAATATTAAAACGCAATGGCGAAAGAGCGCACCCTTGTTTGCAACCTTGCTCGACGGGGAAAAACTCGGTGTATCCCATAGGCGAGCGTACAGTACAATTAAAACCAGACCGCTGAAGATTGTGGATCATATGTCTAACCTTTTCGTCAAAGCCGATATGCGATAACGAGTTCAAGAAAGCATCGAAATTTACTGTGTCGAATGCCTTCCGTACGTCCGTGGACAATATGTAGAGAGGCTTGTTGTGTCTGTGCGCGTGCTTGATCACGTTCTGAAGTACATTTACTTGCGTCAAACAGCTAAAGTTTGGACGTCCGGCCGCCTGTATATCGGACATACCGTTCGAATTTGAAATAACCTTCATCATCCTATTGTTGATAATCTTAGTAACCAATTTGTATAAAATCGGCAATAGGGTGATGCCTCTGTGGCTACTATCCCGAGATCCTTGTGGGAGGACCTAGAACGCTCTAGATCCTCCCACAAGGATCACTTTTTCAATAATTTATTTAGGCGCCCCACGAGCTTTCTACAAGTCAACACCAAGGAATACTTTCCACATGGGACCTATACTAAGTAGTATGGTGCGTGGTTTGACGAGAATCCATCATATATACTCCTAGCTAATGCATTTATAGCATGCCCCAACCAAATTTTGAACTGCTACGCCTTTTAAAGCTTCAAAAGCGGGGTGTATCTTCCATAATTTTTTGCCAATCGTATATCGATCCTTTGCCACCATAGACATGATATATCTCAAGGTATGCATGTATATTAATCATGTTTGGGTCAAAATACGACTTGGATAATGTATATTGGACACATCACACGAACGCGGTCACATGGGTAAGATATACACATTCCTTAAGTATGGGGATAATTTCGCATTTTGGGCGTGAGTCTTGGTCCATTTTAAGCTTTAAGGCTAGATCTTTGCCTTGGTGAGCACTTCAGTACTTTAATATGACTTCAAAGTCTCCTTGGGATTTTTTGGGGATTTTTTGAACGGTTAGAACTACCGCTAGAGGTTCTAGAATACGCTTTTCAGACCCTGATAATGATGGAAATATTGAAGTTCGACGGTACTACACCATGGCATGCGCATATGCGGTGATTAATCCGGCTAGTATGCTATTAAAGGGCTTACAAAATTAGTTTTGGTCATATTCTCGAAGGTCAACAACATACGCACCAACCCGAGCTCGTGTAGCAAGGCCTAGAGTTGTCGGTACCCTAGATCCTTGTGGTAGGACCTAGCATTTTGATTAAAATTCTGTGAAAGCACCCACCCAAACCACGCTAAGATTAAAGGTCAAACCATCGACATTTCAAGCAAAGAAATGTTATATATAATTCAAAAGGTTCATAAATATTGCCCCAAAGCATATGCCGGGCCACTATATACGACATACAAGGTCGCCATGCCCATTTGCGCTAGATTCTTGTGGGAGGATCTGGATTAAGGATAGTAGCCATCTGTAATTGTTGAGGTCTCTGTTGTCCCCCTTTTTAAATAGAGGAACTATCACCCCGTTCAAAAAAGCATCCGGGAAAACTCCGGTGGTAATAATTGCGTTTGTTAACCCAAGGATCAAGGTTTTGAGTTGTGCGCAATTCTCCTGGCATAATTGGCACATAATTGGGTCCAAGTCGGCGTCTTTTGGGACCTCGGGGCGGTCGGAGAGCTCAAAAATTAATTTCAATGTGGCCACTTCCACGTTATCTAATGGATTCCCTGCTCGTTTTGGAGTCGACCTAATGACATCATGCAGCTCCTCTTCTCTAACGTTTGCGTACACTTGGCTTGATCGTGTCCCAACCTCATGCTTTAACGACGCATATTCGGGAACATCTCTGACAAAATCCTCGAGCTTCGGGCTGTCGCCCCCTGACGAGTTATCCTGATGCGAGGCTTTTGCCAATTTAGCCCAACTCTCCTTGTACGCGTTCTTAATCCCGTCTCTGTCGACCACGAGTTCATCCCCGTTTACTATCACCGCCATGGCCGATTCTGAGTGGTTCTTAGGATAACACATTACTCTCAATTCGTGGCTATACTTTGTAGCTTCCTTCTTATATCGTTCTATGAATTCTTTAGATTTCGTGTCCCGAAACTCTTTCTCACGCTCTCTATACTCACGCCACAAAGCTTTCCTTTTCGTCTCCACTTCCTTCATCCATTCGTCTACCTCTTCTTCTCCCATATCGAACCTTTTGTGTGTAAAAAGCGGTGCCCTTATAGTTTCAACAAATCTAGCGTTCCGTATAACGTATGGCGGGCAGCTGTGACTATCTTGAAGGTCACAGATGTGTTTGCCTCTTGATTTGTGGTATAACTATATTTATGTATGGCACAAAAGGTCGACTATGACATGTACAGTCATACCATCTGTCATCCACTCACCTTGAGTGACACTTGTTGGAAACAGCACAGCAACCACGGGGAGAACGCTCCCGGCGAGATAGAACGAACTCAAGAATCGATAACATACGGGAATAAATGCTTTGACTGACACATAAGCTGTTACGACAATACGGTACCCCGCTGAAATTAATTTACAGTCAGCGATTCCGGCCATACAGTCAGTGATTCCGACCAATGATGTCCGTAAATGACTCCACGCGATATTTTGGACATCTCAATCGGCATTTCGAATTGGGGACGAGAAACGATTCAGGACTGACGTAAGCACACGCTGCAATGCTTGTGTCGAAAGGCATCGTTGGAATCGTGAAATCGAACATTAGATTCGATTCAGAGGTGAATGCATTTACGTTTAAATTAGAACATTTTAAAATTGGATCTACAAAAATAGGACAATTACATCCACGTGTAAGATACATCTTGATTTATAGACAGCACTTAGAAAATTTTCCACGACATCCATCACGACAGTCCCGAAAACTATGATGCCATCAGCAGATCGGAGTTCGGGGTGGCCCTTTCTCTTAAGAAAATGAATTAATGCGACGTCAGCTGAGATATTTGTTGGTGACCGGTTTCTTGCGTTCCAAATGGTGGTACAGATTGCGATGTCCATCGGTGCATCCACGTCGGATCCTGATGGAATTTGAGATAGAATCATTGCAATTGACCAATCATTTTGCGTGCACTTGATGCCATAGTTCATAGAATGTCCCCCAGCTCATATTTGCCACCACTTTCGTGCTAGTGTCTTCTTGCCTTTGCGTGCAGGTGTTTCTGTTTGCCTAGGTTGACAGGCGGATTATTAGCCTTGCCATTGTTTAACCGTGTCTTTGTTATGTCGCTGATTTGGGGAGTCATGTCAGGATGTCTCTGTTTCCTGCTCCTTCGAGCAAACAACGTCCGAAACCACACAGAGCGCCATACACTTCGCCATTTCGCAGCCTGTAGGTGTCTTCTTTCTCCTTTTATTTCGATTCTTTAATGTTCTTTTCCTGAAATTTAAACGGGCCAATTGATTCGCGCTCGGCACGCGCAACGCCCTGACTGAAGCTGGAAAAGACTGCTTTCCTTCCAGGCAGGAACTCAAAAAAGAGCGCTGGAAATGGCTTCCAAAGATATCAGTTAAAGTCTGAGTTGCCACGCTTCTCAGCTTCCTGCTAGCTTTTTTTAGCTCTTGCCAATCGCTATATGCGCGAAGCTTTGGGTTCACAGAATCTTCTGTGAGTTTAGGACCACGGTTGATTCCGTCGTAAGCTTGCTTGTTGAAACGTCTGCGTTTGTGATATTAGCTCAACAAAGAGCGCCGAAGAATACCTTCGGAGATCTCAGTTTGAGTCTGAGATATCACAGCTTATTACTTTTCTTATTATCTCCTGGCTGCATAGCAGTCCTACCCAGTTAAGGCGCTGCAAGATTAGTGTTAGTGTTAGTGTTGTGATATTAGCTCAATAAAGAGCGCCGGAGAATATCTCCGGAGATCTCAGTTCGAACCTGAGATATCACATCCACTTCTGATAGCAGTAGAGCCCCTTCTAGATAAGGGCTTTCTTTCATTTCTGAATTCGGCCTTGCGGCATACTCTGCCGCTGCATGATGTACCGCCCGTACACCCAGGTTTGCATTCTGCCTTTCCGAACTCAGTGAGGCACAGCACGACCTATGCCTACAACACCGACTCAAAACTGGGCCTGACACATTAACAGGGGCTGCAGTCTGACCGGCTAGCAACCGGTCAGTTCAGGTTAGAATCCTGATAGCACCGCAGCTCGGGTGCATACTCTCGGCCCCGAGATTATGTTCCTGAGCCTCATCTTAAGCATACTAGCCGCTGCGGCACAACACGATCTGTGCACGGAGTCATACAGAGTGAACACACTCGAAATATTCTTAAGGGGCAGCAGTCTGATCGGCTAGCACATGGTCAGTTCAGGTTAGAATCCTGACAGCCCCGATGCTCGAGTACCCACATTTCAGGTGCTCTCGAACCGTTCAGCACGATGGGTCCTGCATCAATATAACAAAGTGAGCCATGCGTTGAGATGCCCACAGTAAGGCCACTAAAACTGAATAGTTTTATTTTCAGGTGCCTGCCTGTAAAGTGTGTTTATGCGAAACGGTGTTTATGCGTTTATATTTATGTGTACATGTGTTTATTTGGAATGCATTTTAGGTGTCACTGTGTTTATGTTTGTGTGTTCATGTGTATGTGCGTAAATGTAGAATGCATTTTGGGTTTCGCTGTATTATTGATATCTCAAGATTAGAAAACGAAACTGTGGAATGCAGTTTGGGTTCACTGTGTTCATGTTTATTTGTCTAGGTGTTTATGCGAAACTGTGGAATGCATTTTGGGTTTCACTACGAAAATCGATATTTCGGGATGCACCGCGATGCATCAAGCATGTGATGGCTTCCTGAGCTCATACCACGTACATCTATCGTTCCGTATGCTCAGGATTAGCTCATCACAACCGGAACCCAAAATCTGTAGGGTATTTCATATTACGCGAAACTGCGGAAGGCATTTTGGGTTTCACAATAAAATCGATATCTCGAGTTGCACCGCGATGCATCAGGCGTGTGATGGCTTCCTGAGCTCATAACACATATATCTATCATTCCGTATGCTCAGCATCAGCTCATCTCGACCGGAACCCGAAATCTGTAGGGTATTTCATATTACGCGAAACTGCGGAAGGCATTTTGGGTTTCACTATAAAATCGATATCTCGAGTTGCACCGCGATGCATCAGGCGTGTGATGGCTTCCTGAGCTCATAACACATAAATCTATCATTTGGAATGCTCAGCATCAGCCCATCTCGACCGGAACAGAAAATATGTAGGGTATTTCATATCACGCGAAACTGCGGAAGCCATTGTGAGCTACACTATAAAATCGATATCTATCGATGCGCCGCGATGCATCATGCATATGATGGCTTCCTGAGCTCATAACACATAACTCTATCATTTGGAATGCTCAGCATCAGCCCATCTCGACCGGAACCGAAAATATGTAGGTATTTCATATCACGCGAAACTGCGGAAGCCATTGTGAGCTACACTATAAAATCGATATCTCGGGATGCACCGCGATGCATCGTGCATATGATGGCTTCCTGAGCTCATAGCACATAAATGTATCATTTGGAATGCTCAGCATCAGCCCATCTCGACCGGAACCGAAAATATGTAGGGTATTTCATATCACGCGAAACTGCGGAAGCCATTGTGAGCTACACTATAAAATCGATATCTCGGGATGCACCGCGATGCATCATGCATATGATGGCTTCCTGAGCTCATAACACATAAATCTATCATTTGGAATGCTCAGCATCAGCCCATCTCGACCGGAACCGAAAATATGTAGGGTATTTCATATCACGCGGAAGCCATTGTGTGCTTCATTATAAAATCGATATCTCGGGATGCACCGCGATGCATCATGCATATGATGGCTTCCTGAGCTCATAGCACAAAAATGTATCATTTGGAATGCTCAGCATCAGCCCATCTCGACCGGAACCGAAAATATGTAGGGTATTTCATATCACGCGAAACTGCGGAAGCCATTGTGAGCTACACTATAAAATCGATATCTCGGGATGCACCGCGATGTATCATGCATATGATGGCTTCCTGAGCTCATAGCACATAACTCTATCATTTGGAATGCTCAGCATCAGCCCATCTCGACCGGAACCGAAAATATGTAGGGTATTTCATATCACGCGAAACTGCGGAAGCCATTGTGAGCTACACTATAAAATCGATATCTCGGGATGCACCGCGATGCATCATGCATATGATGGCTTCCTGAGCTCATAGCACATAA
>LGRX02031955.1:0-26202 GCA_001247695.2 Cymbomonas tetramitiformis | reverse complement strand
ACAGGGGCGGGAGCGCGCCTCCTCGTCCCAGGCAGCTGTTGTTTGCGATTGTGAACAGGGCGGGAGCGCGCCTCCTCGTCCCAGGCAGCTGTTGTTTGCGATTGTGAACAGGGCGGGAGCGCGCCTCCTCGTCCCAGGCAGCTGTTGTTTGCGATTGTGAACACGGCGGGAGCGCGCCTCCTCGTCCCAGGCAGCTGTTGTTTGCGATTGTGCACTTGCCACGCAGTTGCAGTCTTGCTTGGTGTAAATACAGCGCCCCGCCGTGCAAGCTCGCAAAGTTTCGGGACAACTCTGTGCTCTTTTCGATCTATACCCAGCCGCCAGAGTTGGCTACTGCGCCGCCAGTGGATACACGGTTTTCCACCACGGAGCTCCTAATGAGTAGAACGTGACCGTTCTGGTCTGCATAGATGCCCCCCCACAGCCTTACCTGCATCCTTGCCCCCCCCACGCTCCCAGTTACGCCACCTTCACCTTGCGCTCGCCTACGCGTTGCAATACGGCCTACGCGCTATGACAGTGTCAGTGACAGTACGCCACATCCCACCTGCCATCTCTTACTGATCCGGGTCACAAGACGCTCTCTGCTGAGGTGAAGGTGACAAGCACAGTCTGCGTTTGAGCTCACTGCTTCGTATCACTGCTCCACGCTGAGCACTCCGCAAGGTCCCAACTGACTGCGTATGCGCACGTGGCGTGCTTTGTGGGGTGTGCCATGGCATAGAGGGTGGTAGAAGTGCCTCATGGGTGAGAAGTAGGGTAGGGCGCACCAGCCACGTTGCCTGAAATCTGGTTGCCCTCCGCTGTGAAGTTGGCGCCCGTTGAGCAGTACACTGCGCCCCCCTTCGAGGAGGCCTCGTTTGCCTCCAAGACGCCATCGAGGAGAAAGGCAGAGGCAGTGGGCGCAAGGTGCAGCGCCCCACCACCGACCTCACTGTACCCAAACCTCAGCGCTACGGTCTGGAGGTACAGGAAGCCCCCGGCTGCCACCGCAAAAATGCCATTTTGCCGGCTGCCGCTCACCTGACACAGTGTCTCGACTGCACACCGGCCGACTATCCGTACGGAACGGGACACGGCGGGTAAGATGCCATTTTTGACGACGAGATCCACCTCGAGAACGATGCTCGTCACCAGTGAGTCCTCCAGAGATGTCCTCACGCGGGTTTCGGCGTACTCCGGTACCGGCTCAGTTATAACCACCTCGACAAGGTCATCGATGCCCGCGGAGGTGGGATCCATACGAGGAGCCGGGGGAAGTCGGGGCGGAAGGGGTGGGCCGGGCGGCTGGAAGGGTGGTGGCGGGGCGTGGGCGGTGTAAAGCGCACTGGGGGCGTGTAAGTGATTATCGCCTGCGTTACGATGTTCCCGCCACCAATGCCGTAGCACGAGGCGGAAACACACCGCGTTTGTGGGCAGCTGGCGTAACAGTTACACCAAGCCTCATTGTGCTAATAGTCAATGTATTTTGCCGACGCGCATTAGGTCACTTGGCAGAATTTGCAGCAGTTCTCGAGGGAGTCGTTGACCGTCTCGGTGGCAAAATTACCGTACAGGCGATCCGATGTGGTGCAGGTGGTATCGTTGTCGAGCACCTCCGCACCGCAAGCCGGCATGGGAGGCTGCGGTGGTTCAGGCGGGGGCGGCCGCGGACATGCCTGATACCCAAAGTATAAACCCGCTTCCGGGAAGAACTCGGACATCGCGCTGTCGGGGCATTCGGGGTTGACGTAGCACCACATGCGCTCGCACCACGGGGCGCTAAAGTGGTCCCCCCCTGGGAGGCAGTAAAGCTCCACAGAGTCCCAGGCGGCACAGTACATCCCATAGTCCTGGTCGAACTCCGAGGCCACCCCGGTGTTCACCCCCGTGCACTTGCAGGTGGGTTCTCCCTCCTCTACGAGCACGCGTATTTGCTGAACCCCGCGCAAGGGGAGCTGCACCTCCGCCCAGCTGTCCTGGTCGTTACGGAGCGTGTGGTTCCTGCGCCTGCCATCTACGTGCGCGCCGATATCGCCTGCACCATGCGATCCCTCCGCTCACCGCATCTACCGCCGGAATACAGGTGCTGAGAGACCGAGGACCCCATTCCTGCTTGAATCCATATCTAACGTGCCTTTGAGGCTCACGTTGAGGTGCAAAGGAGGCTCACAATGAGGTGGCCACGAGGCTCACATTGAGGGGCAAAGGAGGCTCACAATGAGGTGGCCATGAGGTTCAAGATTGAGGGGCAAAGGAGGCTCACGTTGAGGTGGCATGAGGCCTACATTGAGGGGCAATGAGGCCAAGATTGAGGGCAAAGGAGGCTCCATTGAGGTGCAAAGGAGGCCTCACGTTGAGGTGCAAAGGAGGCTCATTGAGGGGCAAAGGAGGCTCACACGAGGTGATGAGGATTGAGGTGCAAAGGAGGCTCACAATGAGGTGCAAAGGAGGCGTGTGTGGGTCAAACTCGGTCAGGATAAAAATAGGCAAGCATCACCTAGCGCACTGTTCAGAGACACACACACAGTATCTCACCAGCAAACGTGAGCAGCCCGGATGACACCCTTCAGATATCCAGGTGCAGAGTTCAAGTTTTTCACCAGCGTGTAAGGTCAAGCCAAAGGAGCAACGACTCTTCTACTTTCTGACATTCAAGTGGATGCCCTAGGGTCATTACCAACAACGGCTCGGTCCTTGGGCTCGTCAATAGAGGTAAGTTCCGCCTGTGAAATTCACGATTCGACTGAATGAAACAAAATCGATATAAGTTTCCCAGTGTATAACAAAGTTGGTTGAAAGCGCAATACAAACACAGAATAAAGGCCCCTGGTCCTCAATAATTTGTGCGTGCAACTACAGCACTCGACAAACTCTCCCAGAAGATGAGGTATTATGACAATCCCTGGTGCCAATTCCTGGTGTTGGATGACATCTATATCCGTCATCGAGAGCTTACGAGCGGTGTAACTAGTTATGTCGAAGCTCTCACGATAGACCGCGTACTGCAAAAATAAGCGTGCTGAGATATCAGGCGAAGCAGGGGGGGATTCTGGCGCACGCTTGACACACCTTCTGGAAAGCGCGGTCAGCTTGCGTGGGTATATGTGATTTCGGGCGCTCCCCACTTCCAAAGGCGCGTGTTAGTTTGGCACCAAATGGCCACGACGAAATGTTTCGGGGACGTCTATTCGATAGCTCAGTGTTCTCAACTGTAGTGAGGTTGAAAATTGTTCCATCCGAGTCGTCGTCGCTGAACGACGTTCGCTGTCCTAGAGACCACTCCACTTGTAAAAGCGGGAAAGTAAGAAACAGTGTAGCCGCGAGGGCAGCGTGGGCGTCCATGATGAGAACACTTTTTCTTTCCCGTACAGCACTTTCATCTAGTTTATAACGAAGGGAATTCCCTTCAGTCGACAAACCAGACAATTGGACGAAACTCCAGTTATCGAATGTAGCAAATTTCTGCTCGTGACGTGAGGTTTCTCATATACGATTTGTACCTCACTAGTCGGGGACGGAATTTTTGTGTGGCCGTTTAGGTTTTGTTATGGGTGTGCATGTTATAGTGGGGGTTTTACATAGAAAATACCGCATGCAAACGGCGGGTCCAAAAAATGTTTTTTGTTAGAGTTCTGGCTGTTTTCCGGTTTCAAAGTTAACTTATATACAGAAAACAAGGAAAAAAATAAAGATGACGCCATCCTATATGACATTGGCTGATCAGAAATTCAGCTATTGGCTAAAGAAATGTATCCTCTCGTAATACTCTGCTCTTTTGAGGACCAAAGCAAATTATCTTATAATAATAATAATAAAACATTTACGCTAGCAAAGGGGACAAAGCTGCAGGGGAAAATCGACGAGACGTGCAAACGGGGGAAATCCGGTAACAGTGGGTGACGTGGCACTGAATTTTCCCCTGGGGACTTGACTTTTTCGCCTACTGTGACAGTGTCGCTGTGACACACGACAGTAGACTCTGGCATTTACCTCACAAACGGGCAGATTCTCTTACTCTCGTCCCCAGAGTTTAGATTCGGCCACCCGCGATTCGATTCGAGGGCTGCGTTACTTGATGACTGTGATGCTCGTCTAAACTCTGGTCTTTCTCGTCAAAACCCAGAATTTAGACGAACCTTTTTCTTACGGACCTCGGCAGTCGACAGCTCAACTGTGTATTTCGCTCCCAACTGGCTCATGCTACCGATATATTTATGGTCTAAGAGTTGAATATTTTGCTCATAATAGCGGTATTAGTTGTTTCCTGCGGCCTGTGAGCGGTTCTCACAGCAACTTGAAGGACATCATCTTAAACACATATAAGTCGCGAAGATCACTTTACTTAATTCATGTGAACGTCATCTTCGCTAGTTCGGAGCATTAGCTATGGAGCTCGGATGCGGGCAAATGAAACTTGCTGGATTTGGCACGCCGACAGTGTCATCATCATCTGTGTCATCACCGATACGGTTCGACTACTATGACTTCTTCACTGTCATCAGCGCCATCTCCGATATCGACTTCGGTAGTCAGACAGTTCATAGCATCTGTCATTTTCACATCTGACACCTTAGGGGTTGTCATCACATTCTTTCGGCGGAAGCTATAACACTTCGTATTATCTTGTGTATAGCTTCACAGTTTCACGGTTGACATATGCTGGAAGTGACGCCCCGACTGTCATTCCTATAGTTAGGGTGTATGACTGTCACCGGTCCCGGAACCCTAGACCCCGAACATATAACGGGAAGACTCGGTATTCCGTTTATCTTATCTATTCTGATTACCACACTCGTATGAATATACAGTCAAGCTGATATATTCAGCAGGTTTGGTACCACGCACGCTTAATTTTACACTGCGACTTTGGCCATGATTGGCTAAACACCGGCGCTTGAGATGGGGTGAGGAACCCGCGTTGGAGAGACTTTCGGTACGGGCGGTATGGCTCAGTTACGGACACGCGGTTGATTGGACATGATTGGGTAGCGCTGACGACAGTTTATTTTCCGTGAAGTATCGTTGGGCTGGATTTTGTTGTTTCACGTCTCCGGAACACCGTACGACATTGATCACGTCCTTTCGTCCCACACGACCGCGCACGATTTGCTGTTTCCCTGATTGTCCTCGACGACCCGCCGCCACTCGCTAGCCGTCGCCCACGCCGTTGGTCTCGCCTCGCATTTTCCACCTCACCCTATCTCTGCAGTCATTTCACTATGGGTACTTCTACGAGATCTCACACCGCGGCCGCACGCCGCTCACTAGTTACAATTTTCGACGATGCCGCAGCTCGACATGCGACCACTCCAGCCACCCCTACGGTTTCGGCTACCCCAGCTGCCCAGTCAGCAGGGGCACTGTTCCTCGACGCTGTCAAACGTCTAGCAAAAGAATCCTTCGACGAGCGTGCCGCTAAACTCGTCATCAAGAAGGTGTACGACGACAAACATGGCCGTTTTGACGGTACGGAGTCGAACGTCAGCTCCGTTTTCGCCCGTCTGGTGCTGGCATTACGGGACATTTTCGTCACTGAGGAGTCCGCGTTTTCTTCTCTGTTCGACCTGGAGGATGCCACGTTGCCCGTTCGCGCCGAGGCGAACAAGCTGCTGTTTTCGACACTGGAATTCATCATCGCTCCGGTGTCGCCCGCAGCAGACTGGATGGAGTCTTCAGCGGAGGCACACCCGTTTGATGGGAAGCGGGTGTTGCTGGAGATCGCCAGGATGCTCCTGGATTCCGGCGGGCCCTTCCAGGGCACCGCGGACCTTCTGGCCATCAAGATCAACCAGTTCGACCCGTCGCGGGCAATCGCCGCCTTCAACGCCGCTCTCCGGTCCGCTCGACGGAAGAGCACTCTCGACGACATGGAGGTCAAGTCCCTTTTCATCAAGTCCCTCGACCCGATCTTCTACGCCCCGGTGGTCAACCGTCTGTTACTACACGACCAACGTGCGGCGGAGTCCCTTGCCACCATTCAGCAATGGACCCGTGAGTGCCACGCACAACACGGGACGGATTCGCACGTCCCGCCTGCTGCGCGCACGTTCTCCGCCCTCACTCTGGCTGGGCAGAGCGACGACGAGGATTACAAGACCGTCTTCAGCGAGCTCCGCGACCAGCTCTACGACATGAAGAAGGAGATCAAGGCGCTCCACAACCGTCTCGACGACACGAAGGGCTACACGCCCCGCAACGACAAGAAGAACGCCATTGGACGCGGTGGACACGGTGACGGCGTCCGCTTCGCGGCGAAGCCCCTCCCTGAGCACGGCAACTTCCCGCAGAGCTTCCGTGGGAAGTCTTCGGGTAAGGTGGCTTTCCACAAGCCCACCGGTACGTTCGTCCCGTTGTGCCGGCACCCGACATGCTCCGCTACGGCGGAGAAGCATTGGCATCGTGACTGCCCGCACGGCGGGCCACGCGGACATGTTGGGGCACACGGTTTCAGCATTGCGGACAGCGAGAACGACATGCTCGCCGTGATGTTCCAGAACGCCGTGGACGAAGACGACGCCGTCCGTTTCGACGCCGTCTGCTGCATTGCAGACGGCAAACCTGATCTCTACGACACCGCCTCCGCGTTCTCCTTCGCTGTCACCGAGGAGCGGGTGCCCGACACCATCGACGAGTACCTGGGGTACCGCCAGCCCGCTGACACCCACCTCGGGGTTTGCGCGGTTGGTGGTGCTACGAACATCCACAACTTCAAGATTCACGAGGAAGTCCGTGCCGACACTCTGGACGCGCCACCACCGCCGGCACCGCCCTCCGCTCCGCAGTCGGTGGTGTCCGACGAGGGGATGTACCCCATCGACGCGCTACACGCGCACGAGCCGCACGCGACCTTCATGGACAAGTTCGCGTTCAACTTAAACATCGCGGGAACGGAACCGACGCTTGCAATGCACCACATGGGCCCCGTCGCGCCCGTGGACTCCGTCTCCGTAGCGACAGACGACTCCGAGGATGGGGACGGGTGTATTCCACCACCGAGACAGCCCTTGGGATGCGGCAGACCGCCGATGGGTTTCGGGTTCTCTGCCCTCACGTCTCTCGCAGTCTGCCTGTTGTTTGTCGTTTGTGCAGCTGCCGCGCCTTTGCGTGATTGCTCCGCGCCAGCATCCTCAACAACAGGGCGCACCGGCAATGAGGTCGGTGGTGCTGGTGTGCTGACGCCCACAGCCGTTCCGCCAAATCTCTACTACCAGCCGGCAGGCTGGTACGGCACCTGGTACCGTACTACGTACGGGTACGGGTGGACATGGCTCCCGGGCCCCCCGCAGCCACCTGAGGCAGCCCCAATTATTGCTGCGCCGCCCTCACCGGGTGGTGCTCCGCCGTCACCGGACTACGAACCACCCGCCTGGGACGGTGGGACCGGGGATGCACTTTCTTCTTCAATTCAACACCGGGAAGGGCCGATTGCACCCGGTGCAACTGCCTGCGGCGACATCGACGCATCTGCTGGACTTCGGGTTTAGGCTTAGTTATTATGGGCTCTGACTAGCCCCTAGCCTGACCCTGCTTCCGTCTCGTGTCCGTGACATCCTAGCACTGTACTGTACAGTAGTACAGTACAGTAGTACAGTCATCGTTTCACTGTCTGGGTTTCCGAGAGCATAAAGCTTCGGCCAGACACAAGTTATATGATTATCAGTTTGTCTCCTAGCAAGCTTAGCCGGACAGCGTATCTGTCTTCCTCGCAGGTTATAGGCCGCACCGGCTTTCCGGTGATTCTGATGATGGCACAGCGCCTTGCTGTTGCCATGTTCGGCTAAGTAGGACGTAGGAGGGGTTGAGCGCCCACTTGGGCGGTGGTGAATTACTCTTCGGTATGGCCTTTTGACTTGGCAGTGATGGCGGCACGCATTGTGCTCGCCTTCGCTGCACAGGAGATCAGTTGGTGACGGATTGTTTTTATTTTACGGAAGCATCGTCGCAGCGAGAGTTAATCTGTTTCGTGCGCCGCTGGCTCCGGCGAGGTCGTTCCACACGTGACAAATTTTGGCCGCTCTCATGGTTTCGCTTACGACCTGTGAATTTTGATCTGTCAGCTGAGACTTCTACAAACTATCTGGCCGCTGTAAGCGTTCTTCCACCATCTCCCTGTTTAGCTAACCTTCTCCCCTGTCTCTCTCTATCATGGTTACCACAACGAACAACATGACGCGGTCTCGCGTCCGTAGATTGGAAACTATTTTCGATGATGTGGGTGCGCAACATTCTGCGACGCCACACACCCCGCAGCTGCCAGCTCCGACCACCGCAGCTGCGAGGGAAATTTTGGACAAGTGTAAGCAGCTGGCTCGTGAAAATTTCGACAGGAAGGTTGCCAAAACCGTTGCCACAAAGATTCTTGGGGACAAATCGGAGCGCTTTGCAGGGACAGAGGCAGACGCAGTGGACATTTTTTCACAATTAATGCATGAGTTGCGCGCACAGTTCGTGCTTCAGTCATCGGCGTTTGCTCCCCTGTTTGACTTGACTGACATGGCAGTTGAGGCTAGGCATGAGGCAAATGAGTTATTGCTCTCGGCTCTGACATTTCTGGCTCGCCCTGGCTCACCTGCTCGTGACTGGCTTGAGGCCTCTGGGTCCGACGTTCCTGGGGATGGCAAGCGCGCTGCCCTTGAGGTGGTGCGCATGCTCCAGGAACGTTCGGAACCCTTTGACTCTTTTGAGTTGCTGCTGGCGGTCCGCATCCCCAGCAGCAAAGATCCTGCCCGTGGCATCCGCGAGTTCAATGGCCTGTTGAGGGACGTTCAGCGTTCCCACAACTTGCCAGAGGACGCGGTGAAGCGGCAGTTTCTGAAGGCTCTCGGCGATTCGTGGCTGTACCGTGATTTGGCTAACTCTCTGGCTCGAGCTGACCAGCGGCAGGGCGTGTCTCTCCTGACTATTCAGGCTCGTGTGCGGGAGCAGTTCCGCCACGGCCTGAAAGTCTCTGACGCCCCTGTCTCTGCTCTGTCATTCGGCGATGGCGCGTCTGACCTGGCTGCGGCGTTGTCCAGTCTGCAGAAGCAGCTGGAGCGCATGCAACAGGACATTCGTGACCTGAAGCGGCAGAAGCGGGAAGGGCCTCCGCCTGCGGGCAAGCACCTTACCCGCTCTGCTGCCAAGCATCATCGTGCTGGTGTTAAGCCACTTGGCACCGCTCCTCCTGTCTCATTTGACAAGAAGAGTGGTGCCTTCGTGCCCCACTGCCAGAATGCAGTGTGTGCACGAAGTGGCTTGAAGCACTGGCATGCTGAATGCCCCAACGGCGGTCTTCACTCTGCCCACTATTGTAGTGCGGTTGAAGACTACGAGACTGACTGCATGGCTGTTCGTTTCCAGCGTTTCTATGACGCGGGGGATGAGCACGCCTTCGAGTCGCTCTGCACGATGGAGGGTCGCCCAGAGGTGTGCGAGCTGTCGGCGCATTCTTTTGTGACGGCTGAACCCACGTCTCTGCGGCACTTTCAGGATGCGGCGGCTTCCGCTCAGGATGCGGCAGCTGACGATGACGGCGTGGCTCATTTTCCTCTGGCCACGTTCCACTCGAGTGCACAGGGTTCGATTCCGCCACCGCCTGCGGTTCGGGATCCCTCTGCACTCGTGGCTGGTGGTGTGCCTACGGCTCATGACCCGTCAGTGGCTGTCCCTGGCTCTCTCGGCTTGCCTGGTTCTGTCCCATCGCTCCAGCTTGGCGACTCTGCGCCGGCTCCGCTGTTTGCTGGCATGACGATTGAGACTTCTGACATTGGCTCTGAGGTCTCTGACAGCGACCAAGGCTCTGACAATGACTCTGACGGCGGGCAGCAAGTGGCTTTTGACTCCTTCGGCACTCGTGAGCATGACTCTGACAGGGGGGCATCGCCACTAGCAGCTCCGATGTACCGTCCACGGGCGCCGCCGAGTTTTCTCCGGTGTGCGTTAATGTCCTCGATGCTCTGTTGTTCTCTACTGGCCAGTGCTACGGCGTCTCTGGTTGCCGTGGGCGGTGGTGACAGGGGCCTGGTTGAGCCCGGAGTCACCGTCCATCGGTCTACTGGAGTATCTTTGCTTCGGATCCGCCACTTGGCTCTCTGGACATCCGTGATTGGCCGCCTGACGATCGAGTTCTTTTATCTCTTTCTTCAATGTTCAAACCACCATGGGAATCTGCTTGTATGAGTTCTTCAGTTGATTTACTTTCTGCTGTGGAACCGCCTTGCCCACTTGGGCCTGGTGGTGCTCAATTTCAAAAGGACAGTCTGCAATTCACTTCGGGATTACTCTGTGTTTACATCCCAACCGCTGAACTCAGCTCTGCTGACCAGCTTCAAAGTGGCTGAGTTTCTAGTCAATCATCCTGGCAGCTTGATTAGCTTTAGCCCAGTAGTGGGATGACCGGGTCAAGACCCGGCACCCAGCTAGAAGTGATCGGTTTCCACCGAGTTGCACGTAGGTGTTTGTTTATTATCACGTGGCTGTATACCCTGTACCTGCCTTGCTAGGTAGTCACACCCACGGGTGGTGTGTTGGACTTCGGGTTTAGGCTTAGTTATTATGGGCTCTGACTAGCCCCTAGCCTGACCCTGCTTCCGTCTCGTGTCCGTGACATCCTAGCACTGTACTGTACAGTAGTACAGTACAGTAGTACAGTCATCGTTTCACTGTCTGGGTTTCCGAAAGCATAAAGCTTCGGCCAGACACAAGTTATATGATTATCAGTTTGTTTCCTAGCAAGCTTAGCCGGACAGCGTATCTGTCTTCCTCGCAGCATCTCCGATCCTCTCAATTTGCTCTACGAATGATTTCACAGGCAGTGGTACCAGCTCTCCTGGGCGCTGTGACAGTGGCACCGGCTCTCCCGGGCGCTTTCAAAGTGGCTAGAGTTGCAATTGAGATTAGCCTGCCTACAGACTGTTGTGCTGTTGGGTCGGGTTGCCCCAAGATGGGCTTAGTTTAGGGCTTTAACTGTACAGTATCCGTATTCTGCACTATGCCTCACTAACTGCTAGTTTCGGGGGTTACCCTGCCAGAAAGGACAGGTTCCCCTGTAGGATGCTTATTTCCACCGAAGCCGAGTAGGTGTTTGTTTCAGTTCCGTGACCACCTAGTTTGCCAGTCACCACCCTAGGTGGTGTGCTGGAAGTGACGCCCCGACTGTCATTCCTATAGTTAGGGTGTATGACTGTCACCGGTCCCGGAACCCTAGACCCCGAACATATAACGGGAAGACTCGGTATTCCGTTTATCTTATCTATTCTGATTACCACACTCGTATGAATATACAGTCAAGCTGATATATTCAGCAATATATGCGAGCGACCGAGCGTAGCACCTGACTTGTAGTGCTTCACTGTGTGTTTGTTTTCACAGGTTTGCGCCCACCACCGGCCTAAGGTGGTTAGTTAAAACCGCCAATTATGGCTGGCTAAAGCCTTTATAGGGGCTCGGGGCTGAAGATCGGGGCATGAGGTTCTAGGACGCACTAGTCACGAAAGGGGTAGAGTGAGAGAGGGGATGATTTTCCGTTCGTGAGCACAATTGCCTAGGACTAAGATGGACCGGTCTAGCTAGCCGCAGTCTCCGAAGCAGCACGCGCGTCAACATCAAGCCTCACGACACGATCGCCACCCTCTCTTACCCTACCCTATTTCGCGGCTGTAAAATTTGAACCTTTGACCCCGCATTTGAAGCCCCTCCCCTTATTTTCTATAGATTGTTCAAGTGTAAATTTGTTTTCTCTTGGCGAGAACTTTGTAGTGCATTTTTTAGAACCTTGATCACCGAACATTTTGAATTCTTGGATTTTATTGACTAACGCTCGAGCACCGCGACTGTAAAATTTCGGCATGGCCTCTACACCGTACCAACTGATGGCGCCAGCAAGATTGCGTGCGCACCCGGCTGGTGCCTCTAAGAGGCAATTGCAATTTGATCAACTGGTGCCCACACCAATAGCGGCTTCATCTCAACAATCACGGCTGAAAAGAAGTTTGATTCTGAGTCAGCAGCTTTCCTGGATGACCACCAGAAGATTGAGGCGCTTGTGAGGGGAATTAAATCTAAGCTGTGTGGCAAAGGGGACGCCATCGACGAGTGGAGGTTTTGTGGTGACGAGTCTAATGCTCGCTCACTACTTGACTCCCTCGTTGAAGAGCTTACCTCGCGCCTCACGCGGTTTAACACCCTTTTCGCACATGCTTTCCGGCTGGACGACGTCACCGCCACAGTGATGCCCAACGCAAACAAACTCCTAAAGGAGTTGTTGGAGTATCTCTGTGGCGGTCCAGCGCTCGCTTCAGTGCGGGAAGCACATCGTTACTTCCCTGACGACGGCAAAGTTATTTTAACTGCCTTAGTCAGGGACGTGATGCCTGACCTGGAGGATTTTGACAAGACTGACTTCATCTTTACACCCACAGTAGAGGTCCCGGCAGGAGTGAACCCCAAACAGTTCATCAAAGCTTTCACTGACGCTGTCAGTAACGCTGCGACGGACTTGGGGCAACACTCCAGCCTCGACATCTCGAGGGAAGATGCTGTACGTTTGTTCCTCCGTCGTACATGTCCCGTCACCTACAAACAGGTGCACGAGGACTACGCGATTGAAAAGGTCAAAGCACAGGCGGAGCTGACCCTGGTGAGCTGTGGACTCACGATTCAGCGGGTCTACAACACACTAGGGAAAGCGAAGCAACTGACAAGCGCATTTTACAATGATGCAGGGCACCGCCACGGTGAACGTGGCGGTCTGGACCCCAGGGGAGCCCCTGACCTACGCCCTACCCGCCCGCGTGATGTTTACTATCCTGGACGGTCTTCTCACCCCTTTAAGGGGAAGGGGAAGAATTTCCGTTTTGCTGCCTCCCCCTTGCCGAATGGGGGGAATTGGCCGCAGGGAATCCGCAGGAAGGGTAAAGGCAAAGGCAAGGGCAAGAAGGGCAAGGGGCAGAAGCAGAAGTCCCGAGTCACCTTCCACCCGGGTTCCAAACAGTTCTACGGCAACTGTTGGTCCTGCGGTGGAAGGCACCGCCAGGCAGATTGTACACACATGCAGCACCTGGCGGCACACTCCATGCGGCTTGACCCCGAGGCTCTGGCCGAAGGGGCCTTCACCGATGTTCTGGCAGCTCGCTACCAGGCAGCTTGGGTGGTGGAGGACATGTTGCGCTCGTTCGTGGGTGCCAATCCGGATGACTGGGACCTCTACATGACGAACGTGGAGTTCGCTATCAATGGCTACTACCCAAATTCATGGTCCTACCACACGGACCAACGGGCAATTGCGGTTTCGATCACTAAATCGACTATTTGAGGCACAGGCAACATTTGCACATGATATTTATGAGTTAATTGAATTTTATTTCTTATAGCGGCGGCCCCCATGAGACTTTAGGTGTTCGGTTGAACGACACGCTTTAGGGGTGTAATTTCACCAAAAGCTTGAAGAAAATGGTGGTCCTACCACAAGGACCACCGTTATTTTGAGTATTAGGAGTCACATGGGGGGCTCACGGTGATGCTCATGGTTATACATCTTGAGTTTATGACCAAATAAGATAACTGAATCGGTTACTTCGCACCCTCATCATCATTTCCGCTCTATTTCAGCATGGCGCATGTTCAACACAATGCAAATTCCGAATTGAGTGAATTTCGGACTTTAGAAATTGGCATTTATCCATTCTAAAATGCACACGCCAGTCGAAAAATAAGATATTTGGATGATGTTAGACTTTCAGAAATTTGCAATACACATATACTTGAAGATTTGATGTGCCGCACACACCAACCTTGCGATATATGCCCTCTAGCAAGCAATTATGATGGCTGGCTGGTCAGCTCGCGTGACCACTGTTTTAGGGGGGAAACCAACGAGCCAATATATTAGAGGGGACGCCAACGAGCCAACGAGCCAATATATGCATTCCAACCGGGCCTACCGCCCAAATATGATTGGGACATACGGTATAGGTTCAATTTGATGGTATCCGCGCAGGTGTAGTGTTGATATATGATTGGTAAAAAATTATTGAAGATGAGTCACTAATTTGCCACATTTTGAATGTTCCAAAAAATCCGTTTTGAAAAATTTGAGTGTAGAGGTTTGAAATGCGTTCGTCATGGATATATGGGATGGATATAGGCCAAACCAGCGTTCAAATAAATTAATATAGGACCTATATATACCACCTTTCATTGGTTAGACACCACAAATCACGGGAGATGGCCAATTAAATTATCGGAACAATGGTCCTCGTGGTAGGACCAAATCGTCGATTTGGTCCTACCACAAGGACTGCGGGGCAGTAGCCATCAACGACTCGCGCAGTGACGTCACCGGATTCACGCCCTTTGAGCTATGCTACGGAGTGTCCCCGATGTCTCAACTAGACCTTTTCCTGGAAGCTGCAGCTCTCCCTGGCTCTGCGCGACGGAAAGGGGGGGTGGGTACCGCCCATGAGATGGCTACGAAGTTTTCGTCGCAGTTGCGAGACGCGCGTGGCCGCCTTGAGTTGGCTCAGCAGCGCCAGCGGGAGCAGTTCGACCGGCGCCACAAGCAGCATAAGTACGCAGTGGGGGATCTGGTGTGGATCGAAGCTCGTCATCTGACGGAGAAGGTGATGGACCGTGCGCTGTGCCGAAAGCTCGGTAAGCGTTGGCATGGACCTGTAACCGTGGTGGAGTGCTTCTACAGCGATTTGCAGGCGGAGCTGGCAGAGGCGGACCGCGGGGCACCGGTGGCACTACATGGGAAGCGTGTAGAGGGGGAGTATCCTTATTAAATACAACTGTATTCCTTAAGTACCTTCTGTATTTTGCCAGGGTTTACCAGTATTTCGGAACGCTTCCCATGTAGTGAGCACCTACGGTTATCTATGGCAGATCTTCATAAGCCGACACCGTGATCACCGTGATCACCGTGATCCTTGTTATTACCGCCGTACCTGCATCCCACGCCCGCCTTGCATTGCTCGCTTCCCAGCTCGCAAACATATGTCATTGTGTGATTGTTGTATGTGTTCCGATGTGAGGATATATTACTATAGTATTAATCCCCGGTTTGGAACATTAGAATTTTCTGGAATTCTGCGACAATATCTGAAATTGTGTTTCTTGAAATCTGTGACAACCCGCTCTTGTGTGTTATGTGTTCCGATGTGAGGATATATTACTATAGTATTAATCCCCGGTTTGGAACGTCCTATGGCAGATCTGCATAAGCCGACACCATGTGTCATAATTAGAGAAGTAGTATTATAGTAAATATAAGTTTCTGTTTGTGACAACTATGAATTTGTGTACTGGGATTTTCTGCGATTTGGAAATACAGCTTGTCATAATTAGAGAAGTAGTATTATAGTAAATATAAGTTTCTATTTATGACAACTATGAATTTGTGTAGATTGATCTGTGATTTTTCCTCACAGTGCGATTTGAGCCAGATCTGTGATCGTTGTGATCGCTGTGATCGGAGCTGATGAGATTACGGGTTCTTGCCATGCTTGTCATTATTAGAAATTGATCTATATAGTAAATCTAAGTTTCACTTTCTGGCACGCAACAGCTGCAGTGTGATTTATTGAAAAAGTGAGGCAATGGTTACCTAAAATATCGGGCGTTTCATGCTTTTTTTTGCGATCGCAATCCTTGTCATAAACTGAGAATGATGTATATAGTAATTTTAAGTTTCTCTTTATGACAAAACTTGATTCCTTTTTCTCTTCCGATATCTTCATGGCGACACAGAATTTTTGGGGGAGTCGTTTATGATAGATTATTCAAGTGTATACTTCGCTTTTCATCGTTGAAACATAAGATAGGCAACCCTAAAACGTGTATTTTACCAACGGACGTGTGCCCGATACGGTGAAAGTGTGCATGATTTATTTTTCATTTTTTACACACCGTTTGCATTTATTTTGGCATTATTTTGCTAATTTCAGACGATGCCTCCCTCTGATTCGTTCGGGCGATTTAGTTTTGCTATTTTAATTCCGCGTGCTGGATAAAATTGTAAATCGTCAGATTTGTGTAGATATCTTGTGGTTTAAAATAAGTATGGTATAATATATAATTTTGGGGGAAATGTTAATGAAATAAATATTTCGCGTTTGACGTCGTTTACACTTTATATTAAGACTGAAGTATAAGTTTATAAGAATTGTATATGTATATATTTAGAACCGATCATGTTATTACTATTTATATATCTGTGAAATCGTCGTAACTAAAATTTATACGAATGTGTGAAATAATTAAATTTTCGCATTTTGTCTGAAAATAAAATTCGGATATTTCTGAAAATATATATTTATTTTTTTGGTAAGTGTATCGTTATATACTAATGATTCCAAATCATTTACACTATCATCTGAACAGTGAACGCTCAAAGTATTTATAACCACAAAACGTTAACTACGTGTATAATTGTATCCGTCTGAAAATAAAATTCGGATATTTCTGAAAATATATATTTATTTTTTTGGTAAGTGTATCATTTATAATAATGATTCCAAATCATTTATACAGTCGTGTGAACAGTGAACGCTCAAAGTATTTATATCCACAAAACGTTAACTTCGTGTATAATTGTATCCGTCTGAAAATAAAATTCGGATATTTCTGTTAGCATATATATATATATTGTTTTTGGTAAGTGTATCATTTATACTGTCATATGAACAATGAACGCTCAAAGTATTTATAACCACAAAACGTTAACTGCGTGTATAATTGTATCCGTTTGAAAATAAAAATTCGGATATTTCTGCAAACATTTATTTAGATTTTTGGCAAGTTTATCGTTTATACTAATGATTTCAAAAAATATTTACTGTCATACAAACAGTTAACGCTCAATGCATGTATAACGACAAAACGTGAATTGTGTTTATAATAATATCCATCTTGATATTCGTTTATAATACTGCACTACTATTTAATTCGCCACCATGTTTATACCGTACTGCACTATTTATATTTTATGTTACTGCTGCACCTCGTTTTATATTATGCGGCACTACTATTTTGTACTGCTGCACCTCGTTTATACTGCTGCACCCCTATTTTCGTATTGTGTACTGCTGCACCACAAAGAGTGAAAGTCGGACTGAATAGAAAGATTTTGTTATTCTGTTACAAGTCACGCTGATTATTGTGCTCACCTACCTCGTCCACGTGCTCATCGTACCGCTCCTCTTCGGCACTGCCGGTCATCTACTGGTCGTCCTTCTGGTGACATGCTGGTCGGGTTATTATGAAGATCAAGATCTTACGACCGGAAGGTGACCAGAATTGCAAATGAGGAGCCGGAAGGTGAGCACGTGTATGAGATCATTTGCACGTAGATGACGACGTGTATGAGATCATTTGCACGTAGATGACGACGTGTATGAGATTTTTTGAACGTAAGAGATGACAATGATGACAAGATTTTTTCAGACTTTAAAAAAGGTTGAGAAAAAATGAAAACATTTCGCGATCTGCAGGCTGCAGTTTTTGACGTTTTAAGGCTCTGTTTTCGCCCATTTTTTGGCAGTATTTTTCGCGGGTGTCATAAAGTGAGATTGATGTATATAGTAATATTAAGTTCCACTTTATGACAACCCCATATGGGTCATTTAGGGTTAAAAATCTCGGGCTCAATTTTTTGCGATTTTGACCATTTTGCTGGACTTCGGGTTTAGGCTTAGTTATTATGGGCTCTGACTAGCCCCTAGCCTGACCCTGCTTCCGTCTCGTGTCCGTGACATCCTAGCACTGTACTGTACAGTAGTACAGTACACTAGTACAGTCATCGTTTCACTGTCTGGGTTTCCAAGAGCATAAAGCTTCGGCCAGACACAAGTTATAGGATGATCAGTTTGTCTCCTAGCGAGCTTAGCCGGACAGCGTATCTGTCTTCCTCGCAGGTTATAGGCCGCACCGGCTTTCCGGTGATTCTGATGATGGCACAGCGCCTTGCTGTTGCCATGTTCGGCTAAGTAGGACGTAGGAGGGGTTGAGCGCCCACTTGGGCGGTGGTGAATTACTCTTACGGTATGGCCTTTTGACTTGGCAGTGATGGCGGCACGCATTGTGCTCGCCTTCGCTGCACAGGAGATCAGTTGGTGACGGGTTGTTTTTATTTTACGGAAGCATCGTCGCAGCGAGGGTTAATCTGTTTCGTGCGCCGCTGGCTCCGGCGAGGTCGTTCCACACGTGACTGATTTTGGCCGCTCTCATGGTTTCGCTTACGACCTGTGAATTTTGATCTGTCAGCTGAGACTTCTACAAACCATCTGGCCGCTGTAAGCGTTCTTCCACCATCTCCCTGTTTAGCTCAACCTTCTCCCCTGTCTCTCTCTGTCATGGTTACCACAACGAACAACATGACGCGGTCTCGCGTTCGTAGATTAGAAACTATTTTCGATGATGTGGGTGCGCAACATTCTGCGACGCCACACACCCCGCAGCTGCCAGCTCCGACCACCGCAGCTGCGAGGGAAATATTGGACAAGTGTAAGCAGCTGGCTCGTGACAATTTCGACAGGAAGGTTGCCAAAACCGTTGCCACAAAGATTCTTGGCGACAAATCGGAGCGCTTTGCAGGGACAGAGGCAGACGCAGTGGACATTTTTTCGCAATTAATGCATGAGTTGCGCGCACAGTTCGTGCTTCAGTCATCGGCGTTTGCTCCCCTGTTTGACTTGACTGACATGGCAATTGAGGCTAGGCATGAGGCAAATGAGTTGTTGCTCTCGGCTCTGACATTTCTGGCTCGCCCTGGCTCACCTGCCCGTGACTGGCTTGAGGCCTCTGGGTCCGACGTTCCTGGAGATGGCAAGCGCGCTGCCCTTGAGGTGGTGCGCATGCTCCAGGAACGTTCGGAACCCTTTGACTCTTTTGAGTTGCTGCTGGCGGTCCGCATCCCCAGCAGCAAAGATCCTGACCGTGGCATCCGCGAGTTCAATGGCCTGTTGAGGGACGTTCGGCGTTCCCACAACTTGCCAGAGGACGCGGTGAAGCGGCAGTTTCTGAAGGCTCTCGGCGATTCGTGGCTATACCGTGATTTGGCTAACTCTCTGGCTCGGGCTGACCAGCGGCAGGGCGTGTCTCTCCTGACTATTCAGGCTCGTGTGCGGGAGCAGTTCCGCCACGGCCTGAAAGTCTCTGACGCCCCTGTCTCTGCTCTGTCATTCGGCGATGGCGCGTCTGACCTGGCTGCGGCGTTGTCCGGTCTGCAGAAGCAGCTGGAGCGCATGCAACAGGACATTCGTGACCTGAAGCGGCAGAAGCGGGAAGGGCCTCCGCCTGCGGGCAAGCACCTTACCCGCTCTGCTGCTAAGCATCATCGTGCTGGTGTTAAGCCACTTGGCACCGCTCCTCCTGTCTCATTTGACAAGAAGAGTGGTGCCTTCGTGCCCCACTGCCAGAATGCGGTGTGTGCACAAAGTGGTTTGAAGCACTGGCATGCTGAATGCCCCAACGGCGGTCTTCACTCTGCCCACTATTGTAGTGCGGTTGAAGACTACGAGACTGACTGCCTGGCTGTTCGTTTCCAGCGTTTCTATGACGCGGGGGATGCACACGCCTTCGAGTCGCTCTGCACGATGGAGGGTCGCCCAGAGGTGTGCGAGCTGTCGGCACATTCTTTTGTGACGGCTGAGCCCACGTCTCTGCGGCACTTTCAGGATGCGGCGGCTTCCGCTCAGGATGCGGCGGCTGGCGATGACGGCGTGGCTCACTTTCCTCTAGCCACATTCCACTCGGGTGCACGGGGTTCGATTCCGCCACCGCCTGCGGTTCGGGATCCCTCTGCACTCGTGGCTGGTGGTGTGCCTACGGCTCATGACCCACCAGTGGCTGTCCCTGGCTCTCTCGGCTTGCCTGGTTCTGTCCCATCGCTCCAGCTTGGCGACTCTGCGCCGGCTCCGCTCTTTGCTGGCATGAGGGATTGAGGCTTCTGACATTGGCTCTGAAGTCTCTGACAACGACCAAGGCTCTGACAATGACTCTGACGGCGGGCAGCAAGTGGCTTTTGACTCCTTCGGCACTCTTGAACATGACTCTGACAGGGGGGCATCGCCACTAGCAGCTCCGATGTACCGTCCGCGGGCGCCGCCGAGTTTTCTACGGTGTGCGTTAATGTCTTCGATGCTCTGTTGTTCTCTGCTGGCCAGTGCTACGGCATCTCTGGTTGCCGTGGGCGGTGGTGACAGGGGCCTGGTTGAGCCCGGAGTCACCGTCCATCGGTCTACTGGAGATCTTTTTGCTTCGGATCCGCCACTTGGCTCTCTGGACGTCCGTGCTTGGCCGCCAAACGATCGAGTTCTTTTATCTCTTTCTTCAATGTTCACACCGCCATGGGAGTCTGCTTGTATGAGTTCTTCAGTCGATTTACTTTCTGCTGTGGAACCGCCTTGCCCACTTGGGCCTGGTGGTGCTCAATTTCGAAAAGACAGTCTGCAATTCACTTCGGGATTACTCTGTGTTTACATCCCAACCGCTGAACTCAGCTCTGCTGACCAGCTTCAAAGTGGCTGAGTTTCTAGTCAATCATCCTGGCAGCTTGATTAGCTTTAGCCCAGTAGTGGGATGACCGGGTCAAGACCCCGGCACCCAGCTAGAAGTGATCGGTTTCCACCGAGTTGCACGTAGGTGTTTGTTTGTTATCACGTGGCTGTATACCCTGTACCTGCCTTGCTAGGTAGTCACACCCACGGGTGGTGTGCTGGACTTCGGGTTTAGGCTTAGTTATTATGGGCTCTGACTAGCCCCTAGCCTGACCCTGCTTCCGTCTCGTGTCCGTGACATCCTAGCACTGTACTGTACAGTAGTACAGTACACTAGTACAGTCATCGTTTCACTGTCTGGGTTTCCAAGAGCATAAAGCTTCGGCCAGACACAAGTTATAGGATGATCAGTTTGTCTCCTAGCGAGCTTAGCCGGACAGCGTATCTGTCTTCCTCGCACATTTTGGAGTCATTTTTCGAGTTTTTCGATCATGTTTGAGCAATTTTTGACCTTACACCATTTGTTCCGAACCAGGGCTTAATACTATAGTAATATAACCTCACATTGGAACACTATATCGGTCATTTTGGGGCCAAAAAACGTCGGGCGTGATTTTTTGCGTTTTTTTACTTTTGACCAATTTTTTGCGATTTTTGACCTCGGAGCCTTTGTTCCAAACCGGGAATTAATACTATAGTAATATATCCTTACTTTGGAACATGAATAAACAACTTAAAGCTTATAATGTATGTATATATCAATATGGCCCGTAGCGAAGCCTTGAAGATTGCTCAAAAACGGTATAGAGAGATGCATGTTGAGCGGACAAGAGAGGTCACAAGAAAGTGTTCGAGGACGTTTTACGCCCTTCATAAAAATGAGTTAAACGCCAAGAGACGAGAAAAGTATAGGCTGAGGAGGGATTCAGAAAAAATCTCAGGTGCATAGATTTTTTCCTTTCGTCCAAGTCTATAAACTACTTAAAGAAAACAATTGTACAAGTATATAAGAAATCATGGCGACGCTATCCAATCCTACTTATGATGACACTCCTGTCCTCAAAAATATGATTAAGCACAAGTTATGGAAAAACTCAAAAGAACCAATGACGTCCAACTTTTACAACGATAAGAAAGTTCAATTTGTAGGAATTGAATCCAACAAACATTTTAATGTTGGCATATTTGGTGGTAAAGTGAACAACATCAATGTGGTTGATTTGGATACACACAAATGGGATTTACAAACACATCCTTGGAAATTGACGTTTGGTCGAGCTCTCAAAAAGTTTGATACATACACCGTCAAAACATGTAGTGGAGGATACCATTTGTACTTTTTGTATGACGATGACTTCGCCGACAAGAAGAATAGCTCGATCGGGATTGATGTGTTGAGCAATGGAACGTACATTGTGGCACCTCATTCACATATATATAATATCAAAAAGAACATCATTCATAAGGATTATACCGTATACCATGACACATCCATCAAGCCGATACCCGAAGACTTGAAGCAATTCTTGTTTGAACACATTTACACATCCAACTCACAAAAAAATGAAAAGACCGTAAAGTATGAAATTAAACCTAAAAAGGAATTTAAATATGAAGGAGACGTGCATTACAACTTAAGCAATAAGAACATTGATAATATATTGGACATGTTGCCTAACAAGATCATCGATAATTTCGGAGATTTTTTCAAATTCACCACCGCCATGAAAGGATTGAACCAATATGACAAGTGGGATGCATTTTGCAAAACCAAACCTAACTATCACCAAGATACCAACAATCAAACTTGGAATTTATGTAAGCCCAATGGCGACTTTGATGCCATCGGGTGGCTCTTATCTAGGAATGGGAACATCATTAATTATCACAAAATGAAACCGACACCCAAGAATACCATCAAGCCACATGTGGTTTGGAATCGGAAGTACCTTCAAAAAACTAGAGGTGAAAACATCTATGAGGTCGGTAAATCGTACATCATGAAATCAAAACCCGGAACTTCCAAAACTACAAGTGTAAGGGACCATATCGCTCACAACAACCTTAATTTTATAGTCATAGTTTCGAGAGTGACTTTGGGAGAAACAATACACCAAACCTTTAATGAGAGCGGCGTTGAATGCACATTTTACAAGAATGTCGAGAACATCCAAGACGGAGATAATATCATAATACAAGTTGATAGCTTGTCAAAGTTAAGGAGAATGGACCTGAGTAAATACACAATATTTATCGATGAGTTCAATTCATTGTTGAAGCACGTTATTGCTAGTGAGACATTGAACGACAAACGGGTTGATTTATGGGTTAGATTGAAACAAGCATTGAATGATTGTAAGAACTACATAGCGGTTGACGGCGATATAAGTGACCGATGCATGAAATATATGAATTTAGTGAACAAACCATACACATACATACGTAATAAACAAAACCATTATGATACACCGCATCGTGAAGCAAATGCATGAAAGGTGTGGGCACTTTGGGCGCCGCCGCACCGCAGCGATAGTGAGAGACGCATTCTACTGGCCCAAGCTGTACGACACATGCTCCGACGTCGTCAGCAAGTGCGACGCTTGCGCCCGTTACCGCACCACCTTCGACAAGCACGCCCCTCACCTAAACCCCCTGGAAGTCAAGGGCATGTACTACCGGTTTTCCACCGATCTGGCCAAAATGCCCCGCAAAGCCAAGAACAACTATCAGTACGTCATGGTGGTCGTGGAGCACTTCACCAAATACGTCTGCCTCATCCCACTGCATACCAAAGAACCAGTGGAGACCGCCCAGGCGTTCGCCCTCCACGTCATAGCCAAGTTCGGGTGCCCGGCAGAAGTGGTGACCGACAACGGCGGCGAGTGGGAAAAGGAGTTTGCCCGGCTGCTCAAGGATAATCTGATTGACCACCGCACTACTTCGCAATCCCACCCCCAGAGCAACGGCCTCAGCGAGCGCATCGTCCAGATGACCAAAGCCGCCCTCACCAAGGCGTGCAAGCAGGCCGGATCCATTGACCGGTGGGATTCGTTCCTTCCTTGGATTATGCTGGGATATAACGCCACGCCGCAGGAGTCCACACGCCTCGCACCATATGAGCTCGTATACGCCCAGCGCCCAACGCTACCCCCGGCCATCAAGGAGCGCCTCAACCAACCTCTGGAGTCCTGCATGGACGTGGACGCCATGGCGGCCAGCTACCTCGAACGCGCCGAGTACGTCAAAAGGGCCACCATCATGGCTGGCAGCAACATCGCCATAGCCCAACACCGCCAGACCGAGCGATACGCGCAAGTGCGCTCAGGAAAGTACCTGCCCAAGCAGTTCAACTTCCGCGTGGGCGACTTCGTGTTCCTGAAGCGCAGTGTAAGTCACGGCCTGCAGCTCCACACGCGCGACCCTATACTTCAAATCAAAGAGCTGCCTGACGACGGCACCGCCGTGCTGCAAGGCCGATGCGGCAGCACGTGCAACGCGCACTGCTCGCAGATAGCCATCTGCCATTTGCCCGATGTCGACCCCACCATCACCTACAACCTGGACGACAACGAAGATGCGCGTTGTCAAGTGTGCAAAAAGGCTGATCGCCCCGCCAGTATCCTTCTCTGCGACGACTGCAATCAAGGATATCACCTGGGGTGCTTGCAGCCCAAGCTGACTCGAGTCCCCAGCGAAGAGTTCTGGTACTGCCCCCGCTGCCTAGGCCTGCTGCCGGACGATGACCTCTCCCCACAGTACCTCACCGCCTACGAAAACAGGGGCAAACAGCTGGACGGAAAGCGCGCATCGAAGGTTATCGATGGAAAGCCTTACGAGGGCACCATACGATGGCTGGGAGCCGCAGAACGCCCCTACGCACTGAAATGCGAATACGATGACGGAGACTCAGAAACCTTCACGCTGGCGGAACTGCAGCAGTATCTGAAGAATTACATACGTGAAAAATTAGGATTGAGTCCTATAGAACAAAAACCATTAAGTGAAGTGCCGATCTATGATCCAATCACAGAGATGATACGTCAAGTCACGGGTCGTGCTGATCAAGATAGGGAATTGTTCCAAACCGGGGATTAATACTATAGTAATATATCCTCACATTGGAACATCGGTAAACTTTTTATTTATATGATAATAAGATGGATCGTCAAGAATTGATACGCTTAGCCAAACTTCAATACCCCGATATTAAAGAAGCTCATGTAGAATTGCTTGTAGATGATTATATCAAACGTCCAGAATTTTACGATGACCTTTGTACTGGAAACATTGAAGAACCAATTCCTTTAGATCGGGATACTGTTGATTCCATAAAAGATAATTGTTATATTAATATAGATGAGCGTAATTAGCACAAGAACACTATTCTTGTCTTCCGAAGACAATAGCAATGGAGACGCACGTGTTTTGCAAATGAACATACCCACTCAGCTGATAAGTTACCGAGCACAAACCAAACTGAGATTAACTTTGAATACTTTCTCTTGTGCAAAGACATGGTATAGTATCAACGAGACCAATGGCATCTTCTATGTGGGTGATACGGTAAATGATACTTTAACGGAAGTGAAAATACCTTATGCAAATTATACAGAGCTGGATCAATTCACATCTAAACTGGCCACCGCAATAAAAACTGCCATCGGTGGTACTATACAAACAGTTACTATCACTTATGATAAGGACAACGGCGGGGCCTTAAATTATGAGAACAAATTTCGTATAGAATTAAGACCACCACAGCCCGATGTAAAGTTTGTAGCTTTTAGTGTCAGCGGCGATTTTCAAGCTATACCTGGGTCTCCTTTAGACACCGCCTTAAATACCTCGGTTTCCAGAGCAGGCAAATACAACGATTCCGACCAAGTACTCGGTGGCCGTGTTAACCGCAGTACGGCAGGTATGAGTACAGTGTCTGAGCTCTTAGACTTGTTTCAAACAAGTTATGTTGTAGAGTACAGCTTATGTGAATCGATATACCCTTGCAACATTCAAACCAACGACGCCTTGTACCTTAGGGTCACATCGTTACCAACACACAATATTAAATCAACCAATCTTTCTACTTTTACAAACAATAACGAAATGATCAGTTCTGATATCTGGGCGAAAATACTATTGCCTAGTGACACGACGACAGATTTCATAAGATACAGGTGAGATGGGGTCGTGGGTGGTAAAATACATCCATCGGGATGTGTTTGGCTTTGTACTAACGCCATGGGTCGGTTGGCATCGAACTTCGCCCGAGATGGTGGGGTGCACTCAGGGGGTGGCCACAGGGGGTGTCCGATTTAAGGCTGGGGGCTGAGTGTGAGGGTGGCGTGGGGCGGCTGGCTTAAGGGTGAGTGAGAATGGTGAGATGGGGTCGTGGGTGGTAAAATACATCCATCGGGATGTGTTTGACTTTGTACTAACGCCATGGGTCGGTTGGCATCGAACTTCGCCCGAGATGGTGGGGTGCACTCAGGGGGTGGCCACAGGGGGTGTCCGATTTAAGGCTGGGGGCTGAGTGTGAGGGTGGCGTGGGGCGGCTGGCTTAAGGGTGAGTGGGAATGGTGAGATGGGGTCGTGGGTGGTAAAATACATCCATCGGGATGTGTTTGACTTTGTACTAACGCCATGGGTCGGTTGGCATCGAACTTCGCCCGAGATGGTGGGGTACACTCAGGGGGTGGCCACAAGGGGTGTCCGATTCAAGGCTGGGGGCTGAGTGTGAGGGTGGCGG
>LGRX02031953.1:0-22131 GCA_001247695.2 Cymbomonas tetramitiformis | reverse complement strand
TTCCCAACCATATTTCCTCATCTAGCCAGCTCCCGTTCTCTTATTTGGACCCATTCTCTTAACGATTTGAAAAGGCTCAGGGTCATCGGGAAAAACGCGACCCCCCGGCCCCCCCTCCCCAAACGCTGGCTGGTCTCTTATCGTCGATTCTCTTAAAAGTGAGGTATTACTGTATCTACCGGTTGAATTTGCGAAATGATGTTTTGTTTTGCAACAAATAACAACACACATCGATTCCGAACGGTTTTTCGCTAGTAATCGCATACAAAAACATTATTTCGAAAATTCAACCGTTAGATATGTTCATTGTGGTCGGATGTTGATATCTACCGGTTGAATTTGCGAAATAATGTTTTTTTTTTTGCAACAAGTAACAAAAGAAATTGCGACCCGCACCCCCTATGTACCTGTGTCTACACCCAATGGCACATTAAAATATAGTGTCTACACCCAATCTAGATTAAAATGAAGTGCCTACACCCAATCTGGATTATAATGAAATGTCTACACCCAATCTAGATTAAGAATGAAGTGCCGGCCTACACCCAATCTAAATAAGGTGAAGTGCCGACACCCAATCTAGATTAAAATGAAGTGCCTACACCAATCACTGATTATAATGAAATGTCTACACCCAATCTAGATTTATCCCTATAATATAATATAATATAATATAATATAATATAATATAATATAATATAATATAATATAATATAATATAATATAATATAATATAATATAATATAATATAATATAATATAATATAATATAATATGATATGATATAATGTAATATAATATAATATAATATAATATAATATAATATAATATAATATAATATAATATAATATAATATAGTATAAGATATTCATTTTTATTCGTGTCATACACTAAACAATATTGGGAATTTGCTCCATTTGCTTAGCTTGAGGTACACGTGTTTGTTGTTTTTTAGGTTTGGAACGTTGGATGAACCATCATATTCTACATATTTAGTATTCTTTGGATTATCTTTGCGTCCTTGTGACTTTGATAATCGTCCCCCCCAATTTGGGTCATACTTTCTATTTTGGCGTTTTCTATATTGACCCCACGAAGTATTATCTAATATTGATTGTTTTATAGGTTGGGTTACTTTATACAACGCATAATCTAAAGCACTCTCGGGAGGTTTTTCATCATTCCACTGATATTCCGGGTCCGGACATTAACTCCAATCGCGCCTATATCGGTTAGTCCCATTAGACTTTCCGATATATCATTAGTAGGGTCTTTTTTTGTTTAAAATCTTGACTTGTTTGATAAGTTGTCATTCCTAAACCCAATGTTCCAAGTATTCCAACATCGCTCATATATTCCGAGTAATTTGTCAATTGTTTTTCACTTTTATCAAATGATGAAATATAATGCCCATCGATAACTTTCCCCATAATGCCTTCAGTTTCAGGATCAACATTACCGGGATAATAAAAATATGATTTTCATTTGGTTTCTTCGAAGGGAAAATGTGTTTGAAAGTTAGTGGGTCGGATATTGTCGTTTGAAAATTGCGTTGCTCAATGAATTATTGCCTTTAAATGTGTTCCACGGAAATATATGAGCATTCAAAAGTTCTTGGTATTTTTATTTAAAATTGAATCAAAACATTTTGCTTTATATGCTCCGTAATGTCCATTGAATTTTATTTTGAATCCATTTTCTTCGGCAGATTTGACACCATCGACTAGAGCATCGTAATTCTTGATAAATATGAACTTTTTTTTGATAGCCTTTATAGTGTTTCGTGGTATAGGCATTCTCGAACCATTCGTTTCGTCCATCAAATCCGTGAAAGTTTATCCAAATTTCTTTATTCTCTTCGTTAACGACCACATTATGACCAAGTTCTTCGCTTTTAGAAAGTAAATTCCATTCTGTATTTTCTAATACAAAGTTTGCTGGACTTTAGGTTCAGGGTTATTATTATGGGCTCTGATAGCCCCTAGCCTGACCTGTCTCTGATCGGAACCGTGAATCCGCTAGTAGCTAGGATGACAGTACAGTAGTACCGTACTGTCAGTCATTATTTCGTATTATCCGGGTTTCCGAGATGCATGATAAAAGCACTCGGCCGGACTGTTTATGGAGCTTAGCCTGTTCGTTTTCACCGAGCGGAACACCTGTTCTCGCAGGTTATAGGCGTCACCACTTTCCCGGTAATTCTGATGGCACAGCGCCTAGCTGTTGCCATGATTGGCTAAGTTTTGACACAGAGATGGGGTGGGCGCCCCCTTAGGCAGTGGTTTTCTCTTCGCAGTATGGCCTCTTTTTGAAGTGGAGATCAGTTTTGGCATTTCTTTGGCAGCAGTATCGTCGCTGGGTACGGTTATGCTTGACGTTCCGTTTGATCAGCGGGCAGGACACTCCGCGTTTTGTGGGTCGCTCCCACTATTAGCCACTCGGCTCATGACCTGCTTGATTGTGTTATTTTCGCTGAGACTCCTGCGGGGATTGGCCGCTGCGGGATTATTCACTACTGCCGCACCACTAGCCCACATTCCCATCTCACCGTCATTCTTATAATGGATACGCCTCAGAGACCGCGTACTCGCGCTAGGGCGCGAAAGCTAGCAACAATTTTCGATGATGTTGGAGCGTTGAATGCAGCCACACCCACAACTCCGCATTTGGATTCGGCTGCGTCGGAAGCGTCAGCTGCGGCCGCCACTCTTGTGCATCGGTTGCGCAGGGATGCGTTTGACGTTCAAAGCTCAAAGACTGCAGCGACAAAGGTGTTGGGCGAAAAGACAGCAAGATTCCGTGGGGATGAGGCATCAGCTACGGATGTTTTTTCTCAGTTGGTGTCCGAACTTCAGCAACTGTTCACACTGCAGTCGCCGGTATTTGCGCCCCTGTTTGACCTGACTGCTGCTGACACCCCTGTTCTGCCTGCTGCCAATGAACTTTTGTATTCTGTGCTCCTGCTGCTGACTGTGCCAGGGTCTCCTGCCCGTAATTGGGTAGAGGCTTCTGGTGCGGATGTCCCTGCTGATGGCAAACGCGCCACCCTCGAGGTGGTGCGTATGCTTGCTGACGCGTCGACTCCGTTCGATGCCTTGACTGAGCTGCTTGATGTGAAGATTTCTGATGAGTGTGACCCTGATGCAGGGATTCGCCTTTTTAACAGCTGTCTTCGGGATGCACAGCGTCTGACGACGCTGCCCGAAGACGCTGTTAAAAGGCAGTTCCTCTCTGCTCTGTCTGGGCAGGCTTACGCCACGCTGGTTGACTCGTTTGCTCGAGCTGACCAGCGTGCGGCTGTAAGTCTGCTCACCCTGCAGGCGCGCGTGCGCGAGCAGTACCGCTGCGGGCGGCTCTCGGGCAAGCGCACTGCAGGGCGCCCCATGTCTGTAGCATCTTGCACCACTGACACTGGCCTGGCTTCGGCCATTGAACGGCTCAGTGCTCAGTTGGTCAAGTTGCAGCGGGATGTGGATTCCCTTAAGAGGGGTGGCCCCAAGCCGCCTCCTGGGAAACACACTCCGCGCAACTTCCACCGACCTGGAGTGCAGCCGCTTGCTCATTCCGCCTCTTCGGAGGTGGCTTTTGACAAGCGGTCTGGCACCTTTGTCCCAACGTGCAGGCACGAAAAGTGCCGCGCCGTTGGGTCAAAGCATTGGCTCAGTGAGTGTCCTCACAAGGACACTCACCCGTTGTCCATTTCGGCATCCTACTGCCAAGCCGTCGAGTCTTATGACTCCGACGTGCTTGCCCTTCGTTTTCAGCGGTACTATAACGTTGGAGATGAAGGGTCCATGGAGCACTTATGTGCTCTCGTGGGGCAACCTGAAATCTGTGAGCTATCTGCACATTCCTTTGCTCCAGAGCCTACGGCTCTGCAGCAGTTCAAGGATGTTGCTGCCTCTGCTGAGTCTGCACCTACTGAGCATCTCTCTATTGGCCGTGTTGCATTTTCTGCGGTCAGCGGTCCGCTTGCTGGTGGTGTCGCTGAGCCGGCCACTGACAAGCAGCTGCTGCCGCGGGCCTCTGCACCTGTGCATGATGAGCCGGTTGACCTGCATGAGGTTAGCCGTGCCACCTTTGTGCCACCGTCTGCCTCTCTGTCTCTCGGCCACGTGGCTCCTGCTGACAATTCTTTCAAGACTTTTAACACTATCCACCCTGACTGGCTTGACGTTGAGCCTGAGCCTGTTGAGGTGTGTGATTCCGATGATGATGGGGAGGGCTCCAACTACCCTCCTGGTGTCTGCCTGACTGAAATTGAGGGGGGTGCACCGCCGGCGGCTGCAGCATTTCGGCGGTTCGGAGTCCCCAGAGGCTCCAGGCCATTTGGCGTTGGTGAATTTGCCCTCACTCTTTTTATGGTGGCTACGTTTCTGTTCAGTGCTACGGCGATGCCGACCCTCGTGGTCGGCGGTGGTGTCAGGGGCCTGGTTGAGCCCGGAGCCACTTACGGCTACGGCTCACTACAGTTCCATGGTGCACTACTGGATTCTCTTTACCCGCCTGTGGTTCCTGCTGGTTCGTCATTGCCGCCGCGGGATGTGCCGCAGTTCTTTTCTCAATCGACCGCGGCTACTTACCAGTCTGGTGATTCTACCATTCCATTCTGGGATCCGCCTGACCCGCTTGGGTCTGGTGGTGTCGGAACTTATCAATTCTCATCTCAACTTACTTCGGATGTTTTCCTGCCTTGGGATCCGTCTGCTGAACTCGGCTCTGCCGACCAGCTTTACAGTGGCTAGATTGTTGTATTTCTTATCCTGGAGGTGTGATTAGCCTTAGCCGCACGGTGGTGGGTTGTGCCGGGACAAGTCCCCGGGCACCCAGCTAGAAGTATATCTGTTTCCAGTGAAGTGCTGTTTGTTGTCTGTTTAGTTTGCTCCGCTTGCCTAGCTCCATTGGCTACGGTCACAGTCATGGAGAGACAGACTTTCGCCCCCCCCATAACTGGGGGTGACTGTCTCTTCCTGTGTCACACCTCGCCCTGTGGTGTCACTTGCATCTTGCCAGCCGACCGATAATAAAACACCCAAGTTATTTTATTATCTAATCTTAGACTGCGAAACCACCCGAGCATCTCGTCCCAGCTTCACAGAGTTTGTGGAGACTGTAAAAACACGCATATAACCCACCGTTGTCCACCGTTTATTTCACCGTCTCTGTCAGGTTATGGGCCTCACCACTGGCGAGTGTGCTCACGCTTTCGGATTCTTTGATCCCGTACCTTGTGCGGTAACTATCCCGCTTTTCACCAAATTCGGCTGAGCACCTTCGTCCTCTTTGCCGCCATCTTCACCCCGCCTCCCCCTTGGCACCGGGAAATTATTCGAGCACCTTGTCCTCGACCACATCAACCTTCATTCTCGACTACGTCGTCCCCATCTATTTCACTTTACGCTCTGGCCAGCAGCACCTCAACAGCAGCAAAATTGGCTTATCGCACGACATTTTTGACGTCACCACCGTCTTCCCCGCGGGAATCTACCCCAGATTGACTTTTCCATCGTTCGATTTGGTTATTTTTAGCGAAAGTTACGTTTTCGCTTGGGAACCCTAAGTGTTGGGCTCCAGATTTTACAGCTTACAGCGGCCATGGCTTCGTGTCGTCAGCGTGCCCGCATTTCTGCAGTTACCTCCGCGCTGCACGTGATTCGACGACGAGAGCTTACCCATGGCTACGATCTGGTGGTGTCTGGTGGTGCTCATGCACCAGACACCAAAATCGAGTCCATCAACCACATCGTCAACATGAGCTTTGACCACTGCGAGCTCACCCCGCAGCATCCTCCACTCTTCCCTCCACCCTGCGTGCCCCTTGGCCATTGCCTGGTGGTGTTTGCAGGTGTTGCGTCCCTCATCCCACCACTTTTCCTCTCTGAAAAAGAAAAAAAGAAAAAAGAAAAAATGTGACTCTTCCTACTGGAAGCGTGATATTTGAAGGTGCACAGCTGTTACGCCTGCCCCTAGTCACGTGCACAATCAAGGCGGCTTCTTACTGTTTTTTAGAGCCTTCTCCTTCTCCGACCTGCTGTGTGAAATCAACATCTTGGCAGCCCATTCCACCGCGATGCTACTGATTTTCTTGAGGAGGGCCTCCGCTTCCTTCTTGTTGAAGCCGAGGTGTTGCGTGAGAGCCCTTGCGTTGTGTTCATATACCGACCCCGTGGTTCCGAAAACCATCGGGTGAAAGAACACTTTATAGCCTTTGGATCTGAGTAGCTCCATAAGGGGCTCATACTTGTTGAGCTTATCGTGAAGGGACACATACCAGCGCGTGTCCCACGTGAAGGCCACCTCTATGAGGTGGATTTCTCCCACATCCTCCCTGCGGGTGTTTTCCGGCCTGCCTGGGGGGGCGTCCCTGACGTCCTCTGCACCCTTGATCATGGCAATATCCACAAAGTGTGGTATGTCGTCTGGGGGGTCCTTCGCCCCCGGGTGGTCCCTTCCGTCCCTACGGCACTGACCCCTTCTGAGTACGAAGTCCGGTATCGGGCGGGTGCATCTGTTAGTCCCGTCGAGTCCAGCGTGGTGCGCGATCCAGATCGGACTGGCACCCGTTCGACCCTTCCTGATTGCTTCGTAAAGGGTCCTTGCCACTTCGTTGTGCCTGGCTGTGGTCATGTTCATGCTGGTCTCGTCTTTGCATCCAGCCAGCCTGTGTGCCGGAGTGTCCCTCCTCCCGCAGAGGGCGCAGTCCGGGTCCGGATATTTGTTCGGCCATATGAGGTGCTTTCTGGCAGCCGTCATGAGGACCCCAAACCGGCATCTTAGAATCAGGGACCTGAATGTCGGTGGAGTAACCTTCCAGAAGTGATTGGATATTCCTGGTATCGACTTGTCCTGGAGAATTTCCCGCGGGGGCTCCTCCACTCTTCTCCCCATGTGTGTCTCGACCGCGGCAGCGTCTGCGTGGCTTGTGGCGGCCCTGTCTCCGTTTCCCCGGTGCATGGCCTCCCGGTCCCTGTTTCTCTTTCTTCTTCTTGCTGGGGCCGCCTCCTGGTAGGCGTTTATCGCTTGTTGTGGGACGTCCTTCAGGTTTTGGAGTTTCGACTCTCCCAGGTCCATCTCCATCATCGAGCGGCACAGACCGTCAATTGGGTCCTCACATTCTGCCTCCTCTATCGCTTGCATCATCTCTCTGTCTGGCGAGTTCATGGCCCCCCTCTCGTCCATGTCCAGAGGCGGCCCCCGCGTCTCATCGAATTCCCAGAGTAGGTCCCACTCGTCCTGAGTGGTCACTTGATCCCGCGGGTGTACCTGTTCCTGGTCGCCCGGCTCCCGTCGCATCGGCGGGTCGCCCTGGCTCCAGGGAGCGTGCTGCAATTCCTCCAGGAGCATCAGCTCCTGGAGATTCTCCCCTGGTGTCCCCATTTCCACGTCCTGTTGGCCCCGGTCGGGGCCTTGGGCTGGCCCTGGGGCGCCGGTCGTGGGGTTCTCCGTTATAGAGCCCTCTACTGAGAGAGCTCCTTCCCGATTTCCCCTGCCGGGTGTTCCCCATTCTTCCCACGGGCTGCTCGGGGGCTGTAGCCATTTTCTCACTGACCTGTGCTGTGTCGCTTTTAGTGCAATCCTTTCTGCCACATACCTTTCCACCGCCCCCTCCCCTTGCAGGGGCCTCATCGATTCACCATCTCGGGCATTGGCCGCGAGCGTGTACATGGTCCTGTTGTCCCATGGTTCAATTTGGGTGGTGCCCTCCAGGTTTTCTGCTGCCTGTTTGGCCGCCTCATCTGCCTTGTCGTTGCCCTTCACCCCCGTGTGGCTTTTGACCTTCCTGAGTGAGACCTTCGTTCCCTGGCTGTTATGCTGTTCGACCAGGGAGAGTATATCCTCAAGCAAATCCCTGTGTCTATGGCACTCCATCGTGTGGGGTCTGGACAACATGTTGAGGATTTGGTACATACTGCAGAGGCTGTCCGTGCAGATTGCTATCTCGCCTGGTGTTGTGCGTTCTCTGGCCCTGAGTGCCGCGTGGATCGCCAGGAGTTCCGCTCTGTTGATGGTGAGGTGTCCACCTGTCGACCACGTGCCCCTCCAGGTTCTGGGGTTTTCATCCCCTCTGGGGTCCCAGTAGGCCGCCCCCACTCTATGTAACCCCCCTTCTTCCTCTGGGTCCAGTCGCGACCCATCCGTATAGAGGAACGAGGTTGCATCCCAGGCTTTGTTGATTTTCTCTAGGGTTCTGGAAAGTCTGGTTTTGTGCTTAATGGGACTCGTGGGGAACCGCTCCCTTACTTCCGTGTGTCCCCTGTCCCTGTCTTGTCTGCTGAAGAGCATGGGAGTGCGCTCCATTGCCTTTAGCCATCTGGCCCTCGAGTCCTCTTTGATCTTGTCCAAAGGCCATGCCGTGTTCGCCTCATGGTACTCCGTGATCGTGACCTCGGTGAGTCCTCTGTCGCGCCATGTTTGTCTCATGGCCCTCGCCGCCTCCGGGGTGCGGTCTTCCTTGGGGACCTCACCCCCTTCGTTCCCCCACCCCTGTCTGCGCGACATGCTCGGTATTTCCCATTTTCTCATCGGGTGAGGGTCGAAGATCATGTCGTGTTGACTAGCGTTCTCCATCGCATTTTTAACCGCCGCCATGTCTGACACTGCATCCGAGGTGTGGACCCTCGGGTTGGCCGGCCTAAGAATTTGATGAAAATGTTTTACTTTTGGGGAAATATGTGTTGTCTAAAGTTCGATAATTGAATGCACCAAATGATTTTTGACATTTGTCCTGGTCGCTGGATTTTGAAAACAACTTGCCATTAATGTATACTTTATGTTGTTATAAAATAAAAAGGATGCAGCATACAGAATACACCTTCATTTAGAAACTTTTTTGATATAGGGTCGGCATCAATTTTCATATAACGTTATGATGCCGAGTGATTTCAAAAATACTTTTGAAAAGATGTGTATTCTGTATTCGTGTATCCCTTTTTATGGCGTGGAAGCCGAATATACGGATGAATTTCCGGCCGAAGTATCAGATGGATGACCCGAACTCGGGGGCACAAACATTGATGTAGAAGGGTAATTGACTGAACCTCCACTCATCGGTTTCATTTGATATCTTCGTTCGGGCATTACCCGATTTAACATCGCTTCGGATTTTAACAAATTGGTAAACGATTCGCTATTTTCGTCATTTAAACCTTAAACTGTAAGCCGAAACTACTGTGTCGCAAACGCGTGCATATGATGGTACAATCTCGGAATCGAACGAACTTAACACTCGCGACTGATCATAAGCATCATTAATATCCACTGGTGCCGGTAACTGATCGAGCAATTCTCAACACAGCATAAGATCGTAGAGCTACAAAATTTTTAAAATTCTGATACCCTGTTATCGAACGCTGAACTCTTATATGCAAGCCCAGATTCCAACATGAAAAAGTATGAAAACAGCAGTAAAATATATCCGTCAAAATTGATATTATATCACAAAATACGAATTATTGTGTGTCCAAAAGCTGTGAGCAGAACTGTCTTAGCACTCTAGCACTGGCACGCGAACAGCCACCTAGTACTTGCGAAGGCAAAACAATAATGAGTCCACTAGCCTGACCTTCGGTCAGAGTCTACTAATATCTCAATGTCCTGTCACATTTCCCAAAACTGTAACGGGTTCTAGCCCCTAAATCTTCATCTGGCCAATGGAAAGTCATTATCCCATGCCAGCTCTAACAATGTTACCGTTTACCGCATTCTGACTGACACGTCAGCGGCAAAGGAGTCACTGCCATCTTCGTCTTATCATTCTCTGGTCACCTGATGGTGACTATATCTTCTCTGACGAGTCCGTATCTCACAGATGGTCATCTTCGTAAAGCCTGTCATGCTGTCACCACTGTCATGCGTGTCACCAGCTGAACAAACCCGGCGCGGTACCATGAGAAGCCGGCGTTTGTTACAGCTGTCGCAAACGCGTGCATATGATGGTACAATCTCGGAATCGAACGAACTTAACACTCGCGACTGATCATAAGCATCATTAATATCCACTGGTGCCGGTAACTGATCGAGCAATTCTCAACACAGCATAAGATCGTAGAGCTACAAAATTTTTAAAATTCTGATACCCTGTTATCAAACGCTGAACTCTTATATCAGGGAAGATATCTTACCCCGATTGGCCGGCCCCGGGCCGAACTGAGTCGCCAAAATGAGGCCCGGGCCGAAGAGGGGCCGAAAGAGAAATTGCTTTGGGGCCGAACCAATTTGGCGCAAACTTCTAAAATTTTGATGAAAATTTTACGATTTTTGCATTTCCCCATACTTAATATTAAAATTTTCGCGCCTGCGGCGGGCATTTTGTAGTTTGGACCGGGCGGACCGAAGGCGGGCCGAAGGAAAATTTGATTTGGGGCCGTACCGACTCAACGGAAGATATCTTCCCTGTCTTATATGCAAGCCCAGATTCCAACATCCCCCATCTGTAGCTGCTGCGTGCAGTAGCACAGACTCAAATGTGGGCTTGCTCAGCATACTGGGTCGTATCACCATCTGCCATGAACTTGCCCAAACTGAAAGTGAACATACCAATGCCTTCACCTTCTCCGCCTTGTAACATTCTGGCTCTAATCAATGGGTTCTTGAACACCAAGACCCACATACACCTGCGGCCAATAGGTCCATGTTCCAGATGCCCAATCACATGCAAGCGTCCTGTCTGACTCAATCGTCTGAAGTACGCAGCCCTGCTCTCGGTCATGTCTGTCAAATAGTAAGATGGAACATGGACACATGCCACCACACGACTGGCCATTACTGCCAACGGGAACGCGATGTCCAGCGCTGCGAACCAAGGCGAAGTCACCACTGCGTCACAGATACCATACTTCTCCTTCCATATGCGATAATTACCCGGCTGAAGTGCATCATGCGCCTCAGGCCAACCCAACTGAGAGTTCCAGTCATTGTTCATGAATCTCAACTGCGGCCATTGCTCTGCCATCACCTCACTGATGACCCCAGTGCCTGCCCACGGGTCCCACACGCCATTGACGGACTTCCAGTCCACCTCTGTCGCCAAGCGCCTCACCTCAGAGGGCACTGTGATAACCAGTTCGAGCCCCCACTGCAGCGCGCTGGCTTCTTTCACCTGAGCCTTGGTCATGTGCCTCAGCTCTCCTCGTCTTTCAACTTCTTCTTCAGCCAGCGCAGGCATAAGAGGTGCATCCCTCAGATGTCTTGCCATGGCCTTCTGTTCCCGATATTTCTTGCTCAGCACCGTGCGATGCCCCTCATTCCAATGCCCTGGCATGAAGATCTGCACAGCCTCAGAGAGCTTGTCCTGCCTTCCCCACTCAATCTGATCAGGCATGCCCAAGAACATGTCCTCCTCTTTCAACAGCATCTCTCTCGATGAAATGGCATGCCAAGGCTGGAACTTGTCTCCCTTCACCACCCGACGAGGACCCACGTCTGCTGGCAACAGGCGCATCTCCGCCGACAGCTTCTCATTCAATTGCTGCTCCTTCATGCCCAATTTGTCCTCTAGGGCACCAGAGCTCTCGTCTTTCTGGGTCTGCACCTCGGCATTGGCGGCTTGCCTCCCCGTGCCTGAGCATATGGGGCATAGCCACTCACCTTCTGGTACTCCATCCAGTGCTGGGGTCAAACACCACAAGTGATACCCCCTGTTGCACGTGTCACACAACAGCATCTCTGCCTCCCCATCGGTCTTCCTGCAAACTTCACATGCTAGGTGCTTACTGGGAACGGCTGCACTGCAGTCATACTGATCCTTCACCTGTAGGTGACATGGCGCGATGCTCTGCACGGTGCTCTTCTCTCTTAACTTGGTGGCGTCCTCAAGCACCACCACACCATCTCGCTGTATCTTGACCAGCTTCAAGATGGCGGATTTGGTCGCGACTTCCATGCCGCTGCGGGGCTTCTGCCTGATATAGACGAAATCACCCACCTTGAACTGGTGTGGACTAGGCTCGTAGCCCCCACCCCTTCTCCTTTCGTAATGTAATGTGTCACGATGCTGTGCGCCCTCCAGGCTGCAACCAGCGTGTACCATCAATCGCCTCACCACCTGTGCTCTCTGGTGGAGGTCCTTGACTCTGGCATCCTTCTCATCTTCGACCTCAACAGCAAAATCTATGCTGGGTGCCCGTTTCAAATCAGGCGGCACTACAGCCTCTTGGGCGAACAACATGGTGAACGGCGCCACCCCCGTGGACTCCTGGCGTGCTGCATTATAGCTCAGCACCAGTGGCCAGAGCTGCTCATCCCACTCATAATCGAGACCCTTCTCCAAGGCAAGCTTCTTAAAGCAGAACTTCATAGTGCGTACCACTCGCTCGGTCAGCCCATTGCCTTCTGGTGAGTCTGGTGAGGTGACTCGTCGTTCAATCAGGCAATCTCTGCACAACTGCTTGAACTCGCCTTCAAACTCCTTACCTCCATCCACCAAGCATTCTGCTGGCGCACCAAACACAGCCAGGACATGGCTGCGAAATGCCGCTGCGATGGTGCTCGCCTCCTTGTCGGGAATGGGCACGCAGACTATGAATCTGGTGTAGTGCTCGGTCATGATGAGCACTCGGTTGGTGCCAGACTTGGTCTCTCTCCTCGAGGGCCATGCCAGATCCAGCGACCAGCGATACATGAACGACACGATCTCAAGGGGGGATAAACATGCCTCCTCTCTCGCATAATGAGTCTTCACACGCTGACAGGTCTCACACTGAGTGACCACAGCCTCCACGTCTTTCTTCAAGTCGGCCCACCAATGGCGCTGCCACAAAAGATGCTGCGTCCGCCTTATGCCCCAATGTCCCGTTCTGGAGTGGTATTCCTTAACCAACGCGAGACGGTCAGCAGGCTTAGGTATTCTCACCTCCTTGCCCGACATAGTGACCATGTAGATCTCGTCCGTGGCCTCGTCCCATCGATGTCGTGCTGCTCGCCTCCTTACTCGACGAACTTCCTCTTCGGGCAACCTCACTCTACCATTGGACTTCAACCATCTGAGGCACCATGCATCATCGTGTACATCTCGATGCTTGTCACGATCTACCTGCTGTTCGGCCACGCTGGCCATCAGGTCCTCGAACCTGGTGGTACACGTCAACCTGGGGAGCCTCATCTCTGACTCTCTGGTAGGCGGACTCCAGGCAGGCACATCCACGTGCACTGCTGGGATCGCGCCCTCCTTCACGAAGTGGTTCTCATGCCTCTGACGATACTGCGCCATGGTGTAGAGCTGCCACTCGTTCTTCTTCTTCTTCTTGGTTCCAGCCTTCTGTCGCTGGGCTCCAATTCCTTCTGCGCCTTTCTGCCCTTGCGAGCACATTATCCGCAGCTTCTCCTCCCAGTCGCGATGGGTCATAGTCTTCGCCACCTGCTGGGTGTATGCGTTCGAATTCTCAACCCATTCCGCCAGCAAAGCTTCCCTCTGCTGAAGGTCCGACCTCTCGTGGTCTGCCCAGTTGTTGTCTACAACGATGGGCTGTCCTGGGGAATTCTCCGCCTCTGGGGATTCCTTGCTGTGAGGAAGCCCCTTCCTGCTTGCTTCTGCGACTGCCATCAGCAGTTCCATTGCTCTGCGATCCATGGCCAGGCCCAGAATGCTCGCCAATTCTACGTCGCTTAGGCCGTCGGCCATGCGTAGCTCACTTGCGCTGTAGCCCATGGCTCGCGTCTTCTCTTCGAGGTTAACTTCTCGAGATTCTTCCTCGGCGTCTTCGCCGTCCTGGTTGCGCACCACGGTGCCCATCCTCGCTCTTCTGAACGCTCTTGACCCTTGCGTCGCCATGATGGTGGGTAATGCCCTCAATGGTTCTCCCACCACGTTCACCACGTAGTGAGGCGCGCGGTCTGTCCTTATCACTGGCCTGGGATGCCAGCCCTTGCATATGATTGACGATACAATTCGTCCTTCTGGTCTCCCCACCTTGCTCATGACGGAGCGAAACTGGTGGCTCTGGAACAAGTTGCTCCAATACGCCCGCAACCGATGTGCGTAGGCGCCTGCTTGTGCTGCATCAAAGGACACTGGTCTACCAATGACGCTGGCAATGTACGGGAACACCTCGTCCCTGATCTTGGTTCCAGGTCTGTGCGACAACGAAGAAACATTTTCCAGGATATAACCTGGAGGCCTCTGCCGCTGCAGCTGCTGGAGTGTGGACAGAAGCCTGACCACTTCATAAAATAATTTGCTGTGCCTGCCATCCAGGCCTGTGAGTGTTCCAGCAGGGGAGAGATCCTGACACGGGAACCCACATACCATGACCCACTGGCGTCCTTGAAGAGCTCCTGCTCGTATGAAGTCGGCGCTGGTGGTCTCGCGCAGGTCTTGGGGTAAAGCCCCAAGCTCTATTGCATGGGGCGAGATGAGGTCAGGGTATCGAGATGAGGTCAATGCCGCACACCTGGCTCTGGCAACCGTCTGACTGCTCGGGGATATGTCCTGATACAGGTAGCGATCCACCTTCATCCCACTGCGGAGCAACATTTCCAGCCCAGCACATAGGCCTCCACATGGTTCGTAGCACACCACGCCTTCCTGCCGAGCTTGCGAGAAGAATCGGCTGCTCAGCACCCTGGTGTCGACCTTCTCGGGCTTCAGGATGCGCTCACCTTCAAAGTACTCATTGCTGTACACAGCAGGGCTTCCCTCGCCATGCGTGCCTCGCGTTGGCCTAACCAGGCTCAGCGCCTTCCAAGCTGCTCTGGCTAGCCTCCCAGAGTCGGTCACCAGCTCGGGCAAGTCAGTGTCGAACATGTCCCCATGATTGCATTCTAATTCCTCGTGGTAGTGCAAATCGAACAGACGATGCACTGGTCCTGTACCCAGCTGCTCCATGGCAGCCATCCTGCAGTAGTTGGCAACCTGCACCTCTGGCGTGACCTCTTCCCCTGGGGAAGCATCCCCAGCCAACATAAGGCACAAGTGGTCACAGAAGTCCTTCGTGTGAACTTCCCCCACGCCTGCGTGAAACGCAGTCACCTTCTCCCTCGCATGCCTTGCTCCAGTCTCATCTGTCGTGGACGGCAGTGGGTAGCGAGACGGCACGTCAGCGTTGCTGTTCTTGGCTCCTGGACGGTACTGCACCGTGAAGTCGAACTCCTGCAAGCTGATTGCCCAGCGTAGATGTTGCCCTTGGAGATCGGCCTTCTCCATCAGGGTGGTGAGCGGTGAGTGATCGGTCACCAAGGTGAAGTGGACTCCATGCAATTACTGCCTCAACGTGCGCACTGCCCATACCACTGCGAGCATCTCACCTTTGAAGCTGGCGTACTGTCTCTCCGTTTTACTCAGAGATCGGCTGATTGCCATACAAATGTATTCCTTCCCGTCATCGTCCTTCTGGCCCAGCACTGCGCCAATGCCATAGGTGCTCCAATCAGTGTACAATATGAGAGGTCTGCCGTAATCGATGGGCCTCAGGCACCTCCCAGAACAGAGAGCATCCTTAAGTTCTTGGAGTGCTCGATCTTGCTCCTTCCCCCAGGCTGCCTTGATGTCAGTGACCTCCTTCTTGAGCAAGTCGTTGAGAGGGCGGGCCATCTCAGAGTAGTTTGGCCCCCCTGGCTCACCCACCAGGCCCTTGTAGTAGTTCATCATACCCAAGATCGAGCGGAGCCCAGTCTTGTCCTGAGGGCTTGGAAGCTCTTGTATGGCCTTGCATTTGGCTTCTTGCGCGCCAATGGAGTTGTGGCCAATACGATAGCCCAGAAAGTCCACCGTGGCTGCACCAAAAGTGCTCTTGCCTGCATGCAAACGGATGCCAGCATCCCCCAAGGTGCGAAGTACATCCTCAACGTCCTTCAAATGCTGCTCAGGCGTGGAATCCGTATAGACCACTACGTCATCGACGTACGCCACCGTGCAATGCTGCAAGTGCCGTAACTCGTAGTCCATGATTCTTACGAACGCAGAAGTAGCTCCAGCTGCACCAAAAGGCATCGAGGTGTATTGGTACAGCTGATTCTTCCACCAAAACGCCGTCTTGCTCCTGTCCTCTTCTGTAGCCATGGGAATCTGGTGGAAAGCTTTGGTGGCATCCAGAGTGGTCTTGAACTTGGCTTTGGCCACCTTCTGGTAAAGCTCCTCTGGTCGGTGCGGCAGCGTGTTGTCTTTGAGGGAGTGCCGATTGACACCCCTGAGGTCCACGCAGAACCTCGTCTGAGTCCACAGGCCAGTCTCGTGATCCTTCTTGCCAGCTACGACCACGTTGCTCGCATGCCTGCAATGCTTGGCTGCTGGCTCTATGAAGCCATACTCCAAAAGTTCCTTGCAATGGATATCGATGATTTCCTGCTCGCCCGGACTGTACTTCCTAGGTCTCTGGTAAGCGGCCTTGGATTCGTCCACGAAAGGGATGGAGAACGTGTTGTGCTTCGCTTTGCCCTTGTAGCCTTTCAGATCGTGAGGGCTGTTGGCAAAGGTGGTCTTGCACCTGCGAAGAACATTCCGCATTTCCTCCCAGTGTTCCTCCTTGAAGTCAGGATGTCCTCCAAACGTGGCATTGGGCTCAGTGTCGAGCCACGCTGCCTCGTCCTTGGTCACTGTCGTGTCACCCAAAGGTTGAAGCTCGTCCAGCACGGTGTACGGCAAGACCTCATCCTGCTCCGGGACGTTGGCCACCCAGCCAGGCTCCCATTGCCTTGAGGATTGCTGAGCCTCCCAGGAAGTGCAGGGGGACGAACCCCAGGCGCTGCGTGTGGGTGACGTGACGCCATAAGTAGGCGCACACTCTGTCATCTTGCCAGCGACCCATAAGATTCCGCACAAAAGCAGGAAAAATCGCAAAATTCGGTTGAAATGCGCTGCCGCTGCCGGCGAGTGCGAAGCGAAGAAGCACGCCATGACTCTCCACCCCCCGTGCGCTAAGCGAGTACTCCCACCAGCAGCAGTAAAGATCACGACCGCAAGGACAAGCGCCATGTAGGCGGCTTGTGCGACGCGATGAAGGCGAAGATTGCGTCGTAGTCGCGCCCAGCGCGCCGCGAAGCGAGGCTTCTCCAACCTGGCGGGCAAAACGGGCAAGCGCATGCGGCCCAACAAGAAGACTTGCGACCAGCGCAGGGTCGGAATGGTCCATCCGCGGCCACGTTGAATGTGACCGGCGCCAAGCGGGCAACGCGAGGGACCAGAGCCGTGGCATGCCACGTCTCCAGCGTAGATCTCGGCACAAACCCAAAGCCAGGCGAGGACCATGAAGAGGAGGAAGATTACACATTGTAACCAGCACACCAAGGAAATGACCACCATCCGAAGGGGCACCACCACCCAATCCCCTGCACGCAGGCGGTGCACGCCAGCATAGACGCCCGTGACGCGCAAGATGAGGAGCCCAACGTACCAAACGCAGGCGAGAGCCCATAAGACCCAGATGTCATAGGATGCACGAAGGGGACAACGTCGAGCAGTTGACCACCATACGGGCAGCTGGTGCAAAAGTGAGGGCACGAAACGCCTCCACCAAACTTGAAAGGGGCACCATGACAGGTGCCAAGTTGTCGCCTCCCACACCGCCCATATGGCGGCCAAGGGAACGGGACCGCGTCCCAACCACCACCAAACCACTGCACTGCCTGCAAACGTGATAGACGCTCGCAGGACACCTGGCCGTAAGTGGACCGCCCGTGCAGGCGGCCCACGGCCACAGCGTCGGTCGTTCACCAGGGCCGCCCGCCCGCTGCGCCCGGGGAGCCCTGCTGAAAATTCGTCTGCCTCTGCGCCTCACGCTGCTCGTCCGTGTAGCGCTGGAACGCCTGCGTCTCCGCGCTGCATATTGAAGCCGGAGAAGGAGGACACCGGGACGTGAGACCGGCTGGTATCCTGGAATCCCTCGGTGCATGAACGACATGGGTAGCGGCCCCATGGCGATCGACAGAAGGGGCAGATGCGCGTGCAACGCCGCCTGCGCCTGGCTGTCCACGAGCAGGGGGGTCTCGAACCTCGAACACATTCCTCCGTGAAGCCGCATCCCTGTGCTCGGGCCGCTCGGCCACGTGAGCCTGATGGGCGGGCGGTGGCGGCGGCGGCGGCGGAAGACGCAGCGCCTCCAAGGCCCCTAGGGCTGGCATCAACCACGGCGCGGCCAAATGCCTGGTCCCCCATTGCAAGGAAGTGAACTTCCGGTCGTCTCGCTCGAAGTACTCATTCGTGAATTCAGCTCGCCAAGAAAGACACCGCTCGTCTTCCAAGAAGATGTAGTACACGGGCTTGGCACCCGGATGCGCCACGCAGCGCAGCACATGCGCCGATCCAACCTCCATGTACTTGCACAGCGCGAACTCGACGTTCCGCGCGTGGCCCCCCGGCAACCTGTGCCCCGAGTCACGGTGCGACAAATCAGCCCAGGCTGAAGTCATAGCACCTAGGAGGCCGGAAGACGTAGTTTGTCCTCCAAGAGGGAGACGCCAGCCCTGTTCCCCACACGCGATGGTCTTGTTGTGCTTCCTCTCGACTTGGCTAGTGATGCCTGGACGCTTCCGCATCCTGAGACCCCGCTCCTGGTTGCAGACGCCGAGCTCGTACATGATGCGCCGTTGCCCGCACCGATCATAGTCCGTTATGCGAAACCGTATTATGAAGACAGTGAGGTCGTGACGATCCCTCAAGGTCGCCACCCCTTCTGCGGACAGGAACTGGCGCAACGAGTGACCAGATTCGGTGGCCAGCCGTGTAGCGTCGTAATCTGACTCCGTTGGGGACGGAGGCACCCACCCAGGAGCCCGAGGCAGAGGACGATCCCTCGGTGGGCTCGGAGGCGTGGGAGGTGGGCCTCCCGAAGAAACTGACGGGGAGTCACGCGAAACACGGAAAGAGTTCGCCCACGTGCCAGTGTTGGTCATGGCAGACGATGCGGAGGGCGACCCCCTACGAGGAGGGCTGCTGTCAAGATCTGACGACACCAAATCCTCGGCCTCATGATCGCTGGATGAAGGCGACGCAGTACGAGCGTATGCCATGTTTGCAAAGCGAGATGGCGAATGGCCACTGGGCCTGGACCGAGACGGCCCCGCGACAGCTTGAGATGGTCGTGCACTCTGCGCCGAACGAGGTGGCGAGTGGCTGCTCGACCTGGCGCGAGATGGCCCCGCGATAGCCCGGGATGGTCCTGCTCCCGCGGCAGGAGCGGGTGGCTGCGTGGGGGCTCGCTTGGTGAGTCTGAAGTTGGTCAAGTTGTTGGGCGGTGGTGGCCTCCGTTGCGCATCTGCATTGAGCGCCTGTTGGCCCTCCCGCCTGGTGTTGGATGCCTTGAGCATCTTCCTCATCTCCCCCAAGCGCAAGTACTCTTGAGCAGCGGCATTCTGGGAGAACACCTTACCATCTCCCCCAAGACCATCTCCCACCGGGTAGTACTTGGTGCTCGATCCCAGGACGATGAGCTCCAGAGGTGGCGCCAAGCTGCCATACAGATCGTACTGTCGGAGGATGCCAGTCGAGAGGGACTCCATGTCCACCGGGCTGAGGTACCTGAGCAGCTGGTATGTCCAAACACCAGTGCTCTCATACCAATGAGGGAGCTGAAGCTCACCCAACAGCTCCTCACTGTTGAACACCCGCGCATGATCCAGCGTGCAGCGCAGCAGCTCGAGTTGCTGCGTGGCGGTACTTGGTTGCACACAGAGGACACGTTCCTTCCGATCCCACATGAGGGTGCCAGCGACCTCACCGCTGGGGTATGTAAACAGCTCCTGGAGCATGTGCTGCAGTCGCTGGATCGAGTTCCCATGTGCTCGGGTTGTTCGACCTTCTTCCCTGGGCTTGACGACGTCCTGCTTGTTGGCAAGGGATGGCACGTGCGTCATATAGCTCCCCTCGAGCACCCAACAGTCATTATCGTCGTCGTGATCCAACTTCTGGTCCACGTACAGCCAGTTAGGGGGCAACAGCTGTTCCACCATCACCCACTTCTGCTCGAGGCAGCGGACGAATTCCACGCAGACATGCTCCTGGGAAGGTCTCGCTGGCAAGTCCTCAGGGAGCTCCTGCAGGATGCGGCAAAGACGCGCCACATGGTGCCGGTCCAGGTACAGCCTCTGGTCCGCCCAGTTGTGGTCAAGATCAGCGCCCAGAGGCGGGCGACCCCCCATCGACTGGCTATCGGTAATCCACTTCGTGCGCCCACCCACCCAGGGGTTTGGTTCTGAGTAAAGCTGCGCAAGCATGCGCTCTGACCCTGCCAGTTCGGCGGACGTCAGCGGCGCCAGGTAGCTCCTTCGGCCTCCCTCAAGCGAACACGTGTGAACGCGAGATGCCGCCTCGACCTCTGCGCGTGTCATGGCTCGGGGTCTAGGGGGTGCAGCAGATGGCCCTGTCGAAGGCATTGGTGACCTCACCGGCGACTCCTCGCCGTCAAGGATGTGCTCAGACCGAATCCCAGAGGCAGCACACCTCTCCTCCCTTGTGCCCAAGGGCGGGCACTCCAGCCATCTGCACTCCGTCTCATGCCCAAAGATCTCAGATTGTAAACATACCACCGGGTCCAACCTCCTGGGTTGGTGAGGACGCTTGGGTGTCGTCATGTCGACCAGCGGAAGAACCACCTCAGCATCCAGGCCCAAGACCTTCGGTGCATGCGACACGGCCACGCAACTTCCCAACTTGATGTCAATCATCAGGGAGTTCTTCAGCGGCCCAGTGCCTATCAACAGGTCCCAGGAGTTCTCAGCCTCGAAGGTCACGAAGGCGTACAAGCGGTGAAGCGTCATGTGCGGCGTGCCCGCTGCCAGAATGACGTCCACGTAGCAATAATGGGTGAACTTCGTGGGACTGTTGTCACATCTGGTGACCTTGGCGCCGGTGGTGGCTTCGTAAATCGTGAGACCCAGCCGTCTCACGACAGAGATCGAGATGATGTTACAGTTGGCGCCGGTGTCCATGAGGATTGCCCGGTGCAGCATAAGCTCGCCACCGGATGACACCAGCGCAAGCCCCTCATATAGAGTGGCATTCCGCAACTTGCAGATGGGCTGAACTTGAGCCATCAATAGCACCTGCTCGTCGGTCAGATGCTGCGCCATCTTTGCCCTCAGTGCGTCGTAAGCGGAGGTCTTGATGGTACCAGCTCGCACATGTCCATGGTCACTGAAGTCAACCACCCCCAGATCGTCCACGTAGGCAGCAGCTGCACATTGAGCGGCGACGCTGTCGACCACCCCGCTGGGCATCTCGTCCAACGGCACCTCCTCGGTTGCACGATGTCCTGAACCGTCTGCTTCTCTTCTCACTCCTTGCGTCGCTGTGGCGTGCGTGTCTTCCAACTCATGCTCATTGACCTCAGCGGGCTGCTCGGTTGCATCATTCGGATCCTTGCCCAGGAGCTCCTCCAGTGCCACAAGATTCTCGATGTCCTTCGGGAGATCAATGGCGTTCTGGGATATCAGGATGGCAGCAATCTGCGAGCAGGCACTCACGGAGCTGCGAAGATTGGATGCCAACAGGTGGACCTTCCTGCTGAGTAAGTCGGGAGGGACGGCTCTAGGCACCTGAGCGGCCCTGTCGAACTCCTCCGGCGTCTTGACCTGAAAGCCCCGCATCTGCTGAGTGTTGCCCAAGGCGACAGCGGCGCTGGCCTGGAGACTCGGTGCGTGATCGAAGCCAACACCATGACCACCTCCCAAACCACCCCCAGCAGGGCAGTCCTGCTCATCCTCCTCGTATTCTGCCTGTTGGGTGAAGTTGGAGTTGTACTCGGTATCCGCATCGCTGGCCTCTGATAGAGCCTGTGCATCGGCGATCTCGTCATCCTTTGGGGGTGACCCTGCCTGGAGGCCTGACAATTCTGCGGCGAGCTTCTCCTTAACCTCGGCACTGGCAGCCACTTGCTGCTGCTGCTGCTGCTGTGGTTGCTTCTGCTTGGCCTCCGGGAGCTTAAGCCACTCCTTGGTGGTGATCCCCATCTTGTGCTTGTCAAAGCGGTGTGCGATGTTGTAGGCACGCATCTGGGCATTCTTAACCTCATCTGGCCACTTGGAGTTCTGTCTGTCCTTATGGAAGTTGGGCGGCACCCGGGAATCACGACACCCCGTGTAGCAGCGATCTGGGGAGTGAGGCAGGCGCGTGAAGCACCAGTCACACTGAAACTTCTTCGAAGCATCAGGTGGTGGCACTTTGCTGTAAGAAGGTTTCTGACGCTCGGCATTATTCGCTTCCCTC
>LGRX02031952.1:0-21025 GCA_001247695.2 Cymbomonas tetramitiformis | reverse complement strand
CATAGTACTGTACTCTGTCAGCACTGTCATACTGTTATACAGTCATACTGTCAAACTGTCTTAATTTGTACTTTTGAGCTCTCTGTGCTTGACACTGCATGAGAGTCTACTGTTTTCCTAATATGCACAATCAGCTGCCGGCTGCATCGGCCTCTTGCCTGCACGCGGTACCCATGTCGATGGAAACAACGAACAGCTGCCATTTTCTAACGAGTTTCTGACTTGGGAAAGGGACCGAATATACCCCACAGGAAGGACGTATGTGTACTCCACTTCACTTCCAGTGCCCGTGGTGGCTGCAGCACATGCCGCACTGTTGGAAGCAACTGATAGCTCTTACCTCAGGTGGGTCCTCCAAGTGACTGATAGCTCCTACCTCAGGTGGGTCCTACAAGTGACTGATAGCTCCTACCTCAGGTGGGTCCTCCAAGCGACTGATAGCTCCTACCTGAGGTGGGTCCTCCAAGTGACTGATAGCTCCTACCTGGTGTGGGTCCTCTGACTGATAGCTCCTACCTGAGGTGGGTCCTCAAGTGACTGATAGCCTTACATCAGTGGGGTCCTCCAAGTGACTGATAGCTCCTACCTCAGGTGGGTCCTCCAAGTGACGGATAGCTCCTACCTCAGGTGGGTCCTCCAAGTGATATGCCCGCTGCCACTTGCATTACTTCCTTTGTTGATATGCCACTCTAAGTCATTTTTCAGTACCTCCTTCTTTGCTCTCAGTCCTCTTTCTGTTCCTCTCTTTGTGTTCTCAGTCTTCTTTCAATACCTCCCTGTTTGATCTCAGTCTTCTTTCAGTCCCTCCTTCTTTTCCGTGTTTCTTTCAGTTCCACATTCTCTGCTCACAGTCCTCTTTCAGTTCCACATTCTTTGCTCTTAGTCTTCTTTCAGTCCCTCCCTCTTTTCTCATATTGTGCAATGCGCTGTCAATCCCTACCCAAGCCGCAGCAGCACTCTCCCAAGACTGATTTCATAGATTCTAAGTCACGTGAATTTGCTGCAACTTTCGCAACAAGAACACGGAAATAGCACCTGCGCAGTTCGCATGCTGTGGATCAGTGCCTCAGATGTATTACTACTTCCCTCCCTCTTTGTGGGCAGAAAGAGGGCGCGGGAACTTGCGGCGCCCCCAATTGCAGGGATCAGCTTTGGGAGCGGACGAAGCAGCTTGGGGCCGCACTTGGCCGGCAGCTGACAAGCCCCATTGTGGCAGTCATTGTGGGATCAGAGGAGGCCGCGCTAAAGCTTAGCAGAGAACTGCTGCAACGTGGATTCCATGTCCCAGCAATTCGCCCACCGACAGTTGCACCGGGATCTGCTCGACTTCGGTATGCTCCCGAATATTGGGCCAGTCCGCCCACTCAATCCTCCCAATGTGCAGGTTGACCGTGATTCGTGTTTCAAGCCGAGCCTCCCGATGCGCAGGTTGACTGCAGTTCCTTTTCGAAGCCACTTCTTTAGATGCGGTGGTGTATGGTGCTCTGTCTCCTTTTCCGAGCTTCCCCATTTACTGGTCAACTACGCTTCATCTCCCACCTTGCCTTCTACTTTGTGCTGTAGGTAATACTACGGGGAAATATGTGATGGGGGGTGGGGGGGTTGTTATGGCTGGAGTGTATCCAGGATTACACTTTCTTCTGCACATTCTGAGCAGGATGTGAATGACCTTGTGCATGCTTTGCAGCAATGTGGAGTTTTACCTCGTCGTGACATATCTCGCTTGTAGTCCAGTATATAGCTACAACCAAAACGAGCAAATCAACCTTGGAAGCTAGTGGATGGCGTAGGTAGCTGCCGTCTCTAGCGTGGACCAGTTGAATTTGGTTCACAAAGCATGGACAATTCGTGTTGCGGCATGGTGTAACTTCGAAACGATTTTTTTGTGACACATGGGTGGTATATGTCAATTCCATCGAATCCCTTTACATTCAGAGTGCAAGAGGCTTCTAAAATTACTTGTGCTCGAGACTGTATATCACATCATTCCTAGAGTGCACTCTGTGAACCCCACAGTGACGCCCTCTTCAGGCGTCACTACTGTGTCACCACCGCCTTGAGTATCATGATCAATGAGCGCTGCAAATGCTATGAGTTACATGGTATGTTGGGTGGTTGCACCCTGAGCCCAGGATATCACGTATACAAATAATTGAAAATCGATGCTCCGGGATGTCATGTGTGATGTAATATTTTCGACCAATGCGCGTGCCACAATCGTCGGTGCATGTCGTCTTAGGCAATTGTGATACGTAGTGGTTGCGTATCAGCATTATTGTCAGTATTTTAAGGATGGTTCTGCCATTCCAACTTGAGGAAATCGAATGTGCAGTAGTACTATCATATTTTGTGTCTGTACACGCATGCAAGGGTGGGCCTCCTTGCACGCGCGTGACGATGCGTCCCGTCGAGACGGGTGCACTCGCCCGGAGCTTGGGGCTCGCCGGCCTCATCAGCACCCCGAGTGTGGGTGCCGCGCTCCGCGCTCGGCGGCGGGGCATGCGTGCGCGGTGCGCTGCTCCCAGGCACGCGCATCAACCTCTGCAAGGAGGCCCGATGCGCCTGGACGCGGTGCACACGCTGCGCGCTACTCCCAGGCACCATGCGTCTGGTGTGCCTGGTGGGGCAGCGGCGCGTCACGCAGCCCGAGACAACACAGCGAGAGTTGCTGCCTCATGGCGGTGCGCCTGGCGCGCTCGCGGTGGCTGCCATCTGCCACTCGCGGCGCGCTCTCTCCCCCCCAAAAGAAAAGCGGTCCGCTCCCGGACGCTACTCTCTCGGTGGCCCTAAGAGGAGGGCGCGGTGAGCACCTCGGTGTGCTCACCTCGTGGCGACACGCATGCAAGGGTGGGCCTCCTTGCAGGCGCGTGGCGATGCGTCCCGTCGAGACGGGTGCACTCGCCCGGAGCTTGGGGCTCGCCGGCCTCATCAGCACCCCGAGTGTGGGTGCCGCGCTCCGCGCTCGGCGGCGTGGCATGCGTGCGCGGTGTGCTGCTCCCAGGCACGCGCATCAACCTCTGCAAGGAGGCCCGATGCGCCTGGACGCGGTGCACACGCTGCGCGCTACTCCCAGGCACCATGCGTCTGGTGTGCCTGGCGGGGCAGCGGCGCGTCACGCAGCCCGAGACAGCACAGCGAGAGCTGCCGCCTCATGGCGGTGCGCCTGGCGCGCTCGCGGTGGCTGCCATCTGCCACTCGCGGCGCGCTCTCTCCCCCCCAAAAGAAAAGCGGTCCGCTCCCGGACGCTTCACACTCGGTGGCCCTAAGGGGAGGGCGCGGGTGAGCACCTCGGTGTGCTCACCTCGTGGCGACACGCATGCAAGGGTGGGCCTCCTTGCACGCGCGTGACGATGCGTCCAGTCGAGACGGGTGCACTCGCCCGGAGCTTGGGGCTCGCCGGCCTCATCAGCACCCCGAGTGTGGGTGCCGCGCCCCGCGCTCGGCGGCGGGGCATGCGTGCGCGGTGTGCTGCTCCCAGGCACGCGCATCAACCTCTGCAAGGAGGCCCGATGCGCCTGGACGCGGTGCACACGCTGCGCGCTACCCCCAGGCACCATGCGTCTGATGTGCCTGGCGGGGCAGCGGCGCGTCACGCAGCCTGAGACAGCACAGCGAGAGCTGCTGCCTCATGGCGGTGCGCCTGGCGCGCTCGCGGTGGCTGCCATCTGCCACTCGCGGCGCGCTCTCTCCCCCCCAAAAGAAAAGCGGTCCGCTCCCGGACGCTTCACTCTCGGTGGCCCTAAGGGGAGGGCGCGGGTGAGCACCTCGGTGTGCTCACCTCGTGGCGACACGCATGCAAGGGTGGGCCTCCTTGCAGGCGCGTGGCGATGCGTCCCGTCGAGACGGGTGCACTTGCCCGGAGCTTGGGGCGCGCCGGCCTCATCAGCACCCCGAGTGTGGGTGCCGCGCTCCGCGCTCGGCGGCGGGGCATGCGTGCGCGGTGTGTGCTGTTCCCAGGCACGCGCATCAACCTTTGCAAGGAGGCCCGATGCGCCTGGACGCGGTGCACACGCTGCGCGCTACCCCCAGGCACCATGCGTCTGGTGTGCCTGGCGGGGCAGCGGCGCGTCACGCAGCCCGAGACAGCACTGCGAGAGCTGCTGCCTCATGGCTGGCGCGCTCGCGGTGGCTGCCATCTGCCACTCGCGGCGCGCTCTCTCCCCCCCAAAAGAAAAGCGGTCCGCTCCCGGACGCTTCACTCTCGGTGGCCCTAAGGGGAGGGCGCGGGTGAGCACCTCGGTGTGCTCACCTCGTGGCGACACGCATGCAAGGGTGGGCCTCCTTGCAGGCGCGTGGCGATGCGTCCCGTCGAGACGGGTGCACTCGCCCGGAGCTTGGGGCTCGCCGGCCTCATCAGCACCCCGAGTGTGGGTGCCGCGCTCCGCGCTCGGCGGCGGGGCATGCGTGCGCGGTGTGCTGCTCCCAGGCACGCGCATCAACCTCTGCAAGGAGGCCCGATGCGCCTGGACGCGGTGCACACGCTGCGCGCTACTCCCAGGCACCATGCGTCCGGTGTGCCTGGCGGGGCAGCGGCGCGTCACGCAGCCCGAGACAGCACAGCGAGAGCTGCTGCCTCATGGCGGTGCGCCTGGCGCGCTCGCGGTGGCTGCCATCTGCCACTCGCGGCGCGCTCTCTCCCCCCCAAAAGAAAAGCGGTCCGCTCTTATTTTAAAAAAAGTATTGATAAAACTTTCAAATATTTTATAAGATGTATTTTCCCAGTGTACAACTTGATGAATTTTTTCTATGACATAACCTTTCTTTAAAGCTAATTTTACTTCTTCGGAGCACCAACATCCAGTCATTTTTGTCAAAGGAAATGTCAACTTCTCCATTTTAGAATGTCCCAAGTTCCTCAATGGTAAAACTGCCATTCCCAAATCATTTGGTGGAATTATTGTGCATTTTATTACTCCAAAGACTTGTTCAATATTAGTAACTCCATTTAATTCAATTTCTTGATGGATTTTTGTAGGATGTTTTGAAGGAAATTTACAATATTTTAAAACCCAAGGATACAAACTTGTAAAATCTACATATCTAATTGTTTCTCCTTCTTTACATTTATGATATAATTTTTTAGGGTCAGTTCTCCCGCCAAATAATGCATCTCTGAACACGATAGGTGTGTTATAACTATTTACAAAATCGATAACATTTTGGTCATTTTTTTTGTAATTCTTTGAAATCACTTTCCCACATGATTACGATACTATACCCAAGACTTTGAATTTTTTCTAATCTTTTTTTGGTCTCATCGTACAGTTGATAAAATGTTTTATTTGTGGCATAATTTTTTCTAAACATATTCTTACCATTTGTTTTTGGATTTCCATGCCAATAGTCTCCAAGAAATTCATATATAGTATTTGTTTCAGAATCATAACCATCGACATATTTGTGCCGTTCATTGTTTCCAAAATGGAAGTGAGGAATTTTGTATTCTTTTATCAAATTAACAATTTTATTTGTATGTTTTACATATTCCAACCAAATGTCACCTATTTTTGATTGTTGTTTTCCTTTGATGACACTATTCAAAATAGCTATGGAATTTTCAGGCATATGCAAATATCTATGAATTGTTTGTGTCAATGATGCAATCGTTAAATAGGCTGTGGGGTCAATTTCTTTATTTGTAATTTCTAAAATTTTCTTTCTATATTCCATCCATCCTAATCGTAAAATTCTTACATCACTTTGACAATAATCTAATATTTCTTTTTCCATCACAAAATGATATTTCTTGTTTTTCATTTGCGAATACCAATCCAAAAATTTCGCTCGTGCATCACCTTTCATTTGATTGTATCCATAGTACATTTTGTCCGGTATTAAACCCTCATATTTTTTATTTCAGGGGTATTAAACTTGTGAGGAAAATAACCTTTCTTCTCACCTTTTAAATCGAATATTTTTGAGAATTTGCTTAATGGATTTGTTAAATGTAGGCAGCTGTCCATTAATGTCACGTTTTGATATTTTAGATACATTATTTTACCACCATTTTGTACCGTTTCAGGAATTTCATCCATTGTTGTCATTATGTATTCTATGATAAGTACATAATCGTACCGACTTCCATTATGGGCTATCCAAGTGAATCCTTTATGTTTATTAGCAAATATAAATTTGCAAGCATCTTCGATATTGTTGTGAACAAATGATTGTCCGTTTGAATATTGTGTCACACTTAAATTTACTTCATGCTTCGTTTCATTGTACGCTTCAAAATCAAAAAATCCTATTTTTTTTCATCAATAATATCTTTTGGTTTCTTTTGTGTGATAAAACATTGATGTTCTCTCATGTCACAATATAATTTACAATTTGGACAAAATTCATGTCCACAAATGTGTTCTTTATCTTTTCTTATATCATAGACTTTTTTACACTCACCTTTGCACCTATGGAAATGTTGACAAGCTGTTCCTTTTTGGTGTAAATTATAACATTTCTGATTTGGAAATTTTATATTACAATCTTCACAGTGTATAGCTTTCTCCCACTCAATAAATGGTTTGGTTTTCTTTTTAGAAAAATCACACAATTTACTTTTACATTTAAAACACCGTGGTCGGTCGGCTATTCCATAAAATGCTTCAATTTTTGTTATTGGTTCGTAGTGTCCAATACTTGAATTTAAATGATAATAAACAAAATTCCATTCCGGTCTGTCGGGCAAACCTTCTTTACTTGGCGGATACATTATTGTACATCCCAAATCAGTCATTCCGTGAATTGTAATATTTTTGTTGAATTTTTCTTCAAAGACATGAATGTCATCAAATCCTATACCGTTTTCAGAATCAAATCCTAATTCTTTCATTAAATTTATTGCTTCTTTTGTTAAACGATTTCTATGATTTATGCAAATTTTATTGTAGACATTGTATGTTATTTCTTCTTTGTCTTTATTTTCTTTGTAATGCATAATAATGCAAGATTTAGCAAAACATTGTTCATCCTTGACGGTAATGCAACTCTTCTTTTGTTTCAATTCCTCCACAGATTTTGGCACCGACAATGGTTGGCCTTTTCCATTTTTTTTTTGAAATTTAATAAAGAAATTGTGATGAAATTCACAGCTCCTCTCTCATCTCCGGACTGAATCATTCCTTCTATTTTTTTTTTATAAAATTCAATTTCATTTTTTGCACTTAAAAAATCTGAAGAACCATCTTGAAAGTTTACACCAAACTGAAAATGTTTTACATCTTCCGAAGCTTGGCCAATTTTTTTATTTATTAAATTCATCCAATAACCAAAAGGATTACTAAGAAATCTATTAAATTTGATTTTCATAGATACTCCGGAATTTCCACCTTTATCGACAAAATCTTTTGTAACGTCTTTGTCCGTAAATTGTTCTTCATATTCTTGTCTAGAAAGCAACTCATTACGGACTATTAAGTCCTCATTTTCTTTTTCAAATTTCTTTATTTCTGATTGTAATTTTTGTTGTTTATTTTCTTTGCTAAATTCTTTGTCTATTTTCTTATTTTCAATTTGATTAATTTTACTCCATTGTTCCTTTGTTAATTGTCTTGAACTTGATGCTTTCAAATTTCCGGCCCTATGGTTTTTGACTTTCTTGAGATTGGTTTTCTTTGACTTGTTCAATGGAGCTTTGCCTTTATCATCTTTTTCGGTCTTTATCATTAGACTTTTTCGGAGGCATTATTATTATATGATATATTTCTTATTACTGAATTGTAACGTATTCTTTAGGTGGGTTTTGTTACATTTAATCTTTCCAAAATTTTGTTTTGAATTTCCATATATTTTTCAAAGTCTTCAGGATTTTCTTTGATTTTATTGGAGAATATTTCAACAATTTTTTTCTTTATCAATACCATGCTTTTCCATCGTTGAAACACCGACATTTTTATTTAACAAAATTCGGTCTAAGGTTAGATTCTTTTGTAACAATGGTTTGTTGGCTTCATAATATTTCCCTTTGTCTCTCCTATTCATATCTAAAGGCTTTTTGTAATACACCTTACCATTCTTAGAAGTAACCTTCATATACTTAGGAGAATGTGTATCAATTTCACTCATTGTTATAATATAGAACTTATAATCTTTAAGCAGATTCAAACACATTTTTATCAATACTTAGTTCTTTTGAATTCATGATATCTCTTTCACATTTCATGCAAAAACAATCTAATTGTTTACATCTAGACCGTCTCATATTATATCCTATAGCGTGAATCAAAGCAACAATGATTGTCCCAAATTGAAAGACATCACAGGTATTTATTTCGAACATTGTTTATATACCTTTAACATATATATTTTATTGTATATAAATCAATAGAAATGATAAGTAATGATTAGAAAATTATTTTCTTGTGTATTCTAATATGGGTTTCAAGAAAGGTGAAAAAATTACTGATGAGGCTACTCTAGAACGATTAAAAGTTGCTCGATTAAAAGCTATGGAAGCAAGAAAAAGAAATTCTGAAGCCAAAAAGGATATCAAACTTGCTAAAGAATTAGAAAACAAAAAAGTGTTGGAGGCTGCTCAAAATAAAATAAAATCATCGATAAAAGAACCTGAAATTACTGAAAAAAAATCAGAGAATAATTCTCAACCTGAAATCATTGAAAAGAAATTTGTTAAAAAATCAAAAAAGAAACCTGTAATTGTTGTGGAATCTGATAGTAACACTTCGGGTAGTTCAAGTGACGATGAACATCAACCTCAAGTGATTATCAAAAAATCAAAAAAGAAAGACAAAGTTTCAAAAACGGAAGGAAAGCCAAACGCAGCACCTCCGACTTATCATGACGTTTTGAAGTCAGACCCTCATTTTCACAAAACATTTAAATCATTGTTTCCAGAATTTTAGAATATATATACATTGAAAAATTCATCTATCTTTCCAATAGTCTTTCCCATAAGAAACAAATATCTCTTGATTCTTTTTTACATTTGATTTTAATCGAACATTTCCTACGGAATTTATTTTAGCATTATTTTTGCATTTAATTCTTTTGGCACTTTGAGGGGCACAATCATTGAACTTACCGGCAACTGAATTTGTTTTCGATGCATCATAAAACAGATTATTATTCTTTTTCCAAATATGTGTTCTTCGATTCAATGGAGGTAATTCATTCATTGTCAATCGTTGCGTGCCGACGGTGTATCGACCAACTAACTTATATTTTTTCAAGTCTTCTTTGGCATATACTCCAAGACCTGAATTTGGAATACTACTTTCCTTTATATCTACTACTCTATGAACATAACAATAAGGACTATATTTACAAGTCATGTTTCTACATTGATTTCCACTACTTTTCGAAATAGCTATACACCGTTCACAAGATGTTTTCTTCATAAGTTATGGATTTATTTTTTCAGGAATAATAAATTCATCAAATCGTTTTCGAAACATCGATGGATGATTGTCTTTCTTATGTAAATCGATTAATAGAAATGAATGTGGTTCATTGATAGCATGTGTATATACTTCATAGAAAGTCGTTTCGTCAATTTCACCGGCACAAGATTCATATATTTCTTGTAATTCTTTTTTGTCTTTCATTTTGAATATAGCTAAAGAAGTTGCATTATTCTTCACGGCCCGTGGGCAACCACCAAATTGAGATTTAAAATTCTGAATAGCAATAAAACAACTTATTCCTAAAGCACCACCGGTTTCAAAATCAGCTATATGTCGATGTCTTGTGATAAAATTCAGAAATTTAGGAGTTCGAAACAAATTCGTTGATTGACAATCATCGACGAAAACAGCCAATATTGGTCGTTTACCATTATATTTATGTACGGGCTTTTCGAAGCCATCTGATGTAAAAAATTCTAACAATAAATCTGGGTCAATATCGTCGATAAAGATATTTCTATTATTTAATTTATCCATCAATAAATTCCATTTTTTCAAGTCTTCATGATATTTTAAATATATGTCTCTTTCTTCTTCGGCTTTTTGAATAATATCATTAATAACATTTGCACCATCGTCGGGTTCATACACATCTTCGGAGTCGATATCTAATGACTTCATTAGTTTTTTGTTCGAATTAAATGTGGGACTAATAACAAATATACGATGTAATGAACCTTCTTTTTTCAACATTTTCAAATAATTAGTCACCGCAACTGATTTTCCAGACGAACGTTTTCCAATAAATATTGAATTTTGATGAGCCTTTAACATGTTCGGTCCAGTTTTGATATTGAAAGCACTTCCATTTGGCACATCGATGTTCATATCTTTTACTTTTACAATCTTCATTAAAGATATATATATAGTTTGTTTATTTTTTTTAAAGAAACTAAAGTAATGATAAACTTACATAACGATGATTGTTTTAACATTTTCCCTAACATACCAAGAAATTCAATAGACTTATTTATTTGTGATTTACCATACAATCGAACAAATTGTTCTTGGGATAAAATACCATTTGATTTAGATAAATTATGAATTGAATGAAAAAGAATAGGTAAAAAACATTCCGCCTATATATTTACTACAGCGACCAAATTTGGACATACCATTCGACGGCTAATCGATGATATTTGATGCCAAATCGATAATATTTGATGACTACTCTAAAAATGCCGCGGCACGACTAAAAGCTATGGATAAAAGAAAATTTCCGAAGCCAAAAAAGATATCAAACTTGCAAAACATTTTTTTTTAACAATAGAGGCTGCACAAAATCAAATTAAACCGACAATAAAAGAAGCCGAAATCGCGGTTACGATGAAATTATGGAATAAAGCTGAACTGGACATCATTGAAAAAACCGCAAAAAGATATGTTAGAAAATCAAAAAAGAAATCTGTGATTGTTGTGGAATCCGATAATATTCGATGCCTGCTCGATGCTGTTAGATGTCTGTTCGATAATATTCGAAGATTGGTTGATAATACTCGATGCCTACTCGATAACATTCGATGACCACTCGATAATATTCGATGTCCAACCGATAACATTCGATGACTACCCGATAACATTTAATGAATGTTCGATAATATTCGATGACTACCCGATAACATCCAATGATTGTTCGATAATATTCGACGACTGTTCGATATCATGCAATGACCACTCGATAACATTCGATAACCACTCGATAATATTCAATGACTAACCGATAATATTTGGTTACTACTCGATGATATACGACGACTACTCGATAATCTACGATGATTTCTCGATAACATGCGATGAATATTCGATAACATACGATGACCACTCGATAATATTCGATGATTGCCCGATAATATTCGATGACTACTCGATGATATTCGACGACACCTCGATAATATTCGATGATTTATCGATAATATTCGATGACGGCTCGATGATATTTGATGACTACTCGATAATAATTTATGGTTGTTCGATAACATTCGATGAATGTTCGATAACATGCGATAGCCACTCGATAACATTCGACGATTACTCGATGATATTCGATGACTACCCGATAATACTCGATAACTGCTCGATAATATTCGATGACATATCGATAAGTTTCGATGATTGCTCGATAATATTTGTCATATGACAGTCAAAAATCGTCGGTCATACCCCAAAAATCGTCGGTCATAACCACATGACATCCTATGACAGTCGAAAATCGTCGGTCATACCCCCAAAATCGTCGGTCATAGCCACATGACATTCAAAATTCGTCGGTCGCCACCCCAAAAATCGTCAGTCCTTAGCCACACTGACATCGCCTGTGATCGAAATTCGTCAGCCCACACCCCCAAAAATCGTCGGTCATAGCCACATGACATCCTATGACATGACATGACAGTCCAAAATCGTCGGTCATACCCCAGAAATCGTCGGTCATAGCCACATGACATCATATGACAGTCGAAAAAGGTCGGTCATACCTCGTCTTTGTCACTCAAAGAAATATCTTGCATGTAGTCTTTGTCACTCATTTCGAATCTTGCATGTGGTCTTTGTCACTCATTAAAAATCTTGCATGTAGTCTGTGTCACCCTTCCGCAAATTCTACACCGCAAGATTCCATCTGATAATTTTAAATCTAATGGTGTTACAAGCATCAAATCTGTTAATTTTTAAATCTAATGGTGTACACTGTTTTAAGTGAAGTGAGTCACCTGTGTCAAGTAGATTTGTAAAGTAGTGTCACTAATTTTTTTCATTTGATTTTATTTCGTCACCCAAACAAATCTGGACAGTGAGTTGTGTCACTAAAAAATATCTTTGATGTGAGGTGAGTCACCCTACACAGAATGACTATGACTGGTCACAAAAACACAGATGACAGATGACAGATGACAGATGACAGATGACATATGACATATGACATAAAAAAAAAGATTTTTTTCAAAAAATAAAAAAGGTGCGGAAACATAAACCGATGACCCTCATATAAAAAAATCTTCTAAATTCGATTATTTTCGTGCTGAACATTGCACAAAATCGATTTTGGGACTTTTTTCCCGGCAAACATTGAAAAAATCGCAGTCCCTCGGTAGTCATCGAAAATTATCGAGTAGTCATCAAGTATTGTGAGGTAGTCATTAAATATCATCGAGCACTCATTAATTATTATCGAGCAGTCATCAAATATTATCGAGCAGTTATCGATTATTATCGAGAAGTTATCGAAAATTATCGAGTGGTCAGTTATCGAAAATGTTATCGAGTGGTCATCGAAAATTATCGAGTGGTCGTCGAAAATTATCGAACAGTCATCTAACGTCATCGAGTAGTCATCGAATAATATCGGACAGTCATCGAATATTACAAAATAGTCATCGAATACTATCGAGTAGATTTGGAATATTATCGAGTGGTCATCGAATGTTATCGAGCAATCATGGAATGTTATCGAGTAGTCATCAAATAGTATCGGGTAGTCGTCGAATATTATCGAGTAGTTTTGGAATATTATCAAGCGGTCATCAAGTATTGTCGAATAGTCATCAAATGATATCAAGAAGTTATCGAATATTATCGCGAAATCGTCGAATTTTATCGGTTTATCATCGAATATTAACAAATAATCATCGAACATCATCGAGTAGATAGCGAATATTATCAAGTGGTCATCGAATATTATCGGGTAGTCATCAAATTTTGTCGAGTAGTCATCGAATGATATCGAACACTCATCAATTATTGTCGAATAGTCATCAAATATTGTCGAATGTGGTTTACCTCATCTCAAGGAATCATCGAATGTCATCGAGTAATCATAGAATATTATCGCAAAATCATTGATTTTTATCGGTTTTATCATTGAATATTAACAAATAATCAACGAACATCGAGTGGTCATGCAATGCCATCGAATAGTTATCAAATATCATCGAGTAGTCATCGAATGCCATCAAGATAATCATCGCGCATCATCGAATAGTCATTGAACATGTCTAAACATCGAGTAGACTAAAAATTAGATGAACGACATCGAGGTGTGCTTAATACTACCCATTAATTATCGTTCGCTAACGAGAGTTCATTGAGAATTTATTAGAAGTCGTCAACTATTAGCAGACATTTATTGAATTATGGGTTTTGCAATTTTACCACAGCAATTTGTTGGCATAATAATTGTTTGTTCCTGTTTTATTCCTGTTTTTATTATGTCTTAACTTGTATAACTTCCTCCTTTGGTTAGCATACTTGATACCTTTCGATTTAATATAACTTGGGTAGTCCGCCATACCTCTTGCTCCAATACTTGCTATTTTCTTATCATTTTTCTTATCAAACACATCAAGTTTTTTATTTTTATTAGTTGAAACTTTTACATATACTTTTAGTTTATTTGCTTTATCTTTGGTGTATTGTGATATTGAATAATTAGAAGTCATTTATATAGTCTATGTTATTATATTAGTATGCAAGGGTCTTTGTGCTCACCATTGAATAATTTCTGCAACAATAAGATGTTAAATTCATCGAACAAGATACTTAATTTTCAAAATAACAATAATATTTATTCAGTTTCAGATTTATATAAAAGGTATGAGTCAAATGAAAGTGAAAAGAAACAATATAGAGTTCAAATGAATAGCTTGTTCAAACAATTAGGTGATTTGCAACCGTCACAAATTCAACAATCGTTTTCCAATAGTCTTAGGGAAAAGGCTCTCCATGTTGGAATATCTTCTTATCTCGGTTCAAGAAATTATCAATCTGATTTATTATTTCCGGGCGGTTATGAACATAACACCTATGTGACCGCTCAAAGACAATTGAATAAAGATATTCTCAACAATCAATTCAATATCGACCCGGAGCTTTCAAATTATGACGCCGTAGTACTCAATAATGGAAGTAATCAAATACATATTGCATATCACGGTGCGTCGTCAAATCCATCCTACTTAAATGAAGATAAAAGCGGACATATTTTCGGTGATTGAAGGTAAACACGAGATTCATTTTTAAGAGCTGAAAAGGTATATTTAGACACACGATACCGAAACTGTAGATGAAGTATTTATTTCCAAATTTCCTGGTAATTTACAAACAAACGATGCTATTTATCTTAGAATATCAACGTTGCCCACAAATAATCTACAAAGCACAAATCTTTCTAATAATTTTAAAGAAAATCAAATCATTAGTAGTGACATTTTAGGAAAAGTATTGTTACCGTCAGATTTAACTAATCAATTTATTACTTATTTAGATTATGATGAAAACTTTTTTATAGATGTGCAAGCTTCTCAATTTTCTCAATTAAGAATTTCAATTACCGACAATAAATCCAGACTAATTCCTACAGCCGTTTCCCGAAATGGAAATGAACAATCTATAAACTATGCATTATCTTTGAAATTAAAAGAATATGTGAATTAAAATTATATTATATATATTATAGAAAAATGTCTTTACCATATAGTCTTGCATTTGGACTTCAAAAACTAAGTGGATATAGTACTCAGTATTTTCGTCTTGAAACAACAAACTTGACCGAAGTAAATCCTTACGGTGTTATAACTTTGAATCTTCCAGTTAATGCTTTGTGTAATCTGAAAAGTTTAAGTATGCATTGTAAAGGTCGTGCTAATAAAACATCTATAGCTTGTGAGGACGCCGCAAGCCAAGCTGATTCAGTTATCACAACTTTGCCAAATGGAATCGAAAAATTGATTTCTCGTGTAGAAATTTACAGCGGAGGTATTGCTATTTCCTCGGGAATGAGCCAGTATTCAACGGTATCAACGGTTTTAGACAATCTTAAAACTACGTTGAACAAAGAGGTATCTTACCAACGTGTTTTGAAAAATCAAGAAATAAATGTTAATACCGATAGTTATTATCAAGAAGAAAGACCCTACATTTTGAACAATTTCCTACAATTTATAGGGGAATCTTCACCTGATTATTTGGATACTGCGTTACTACCAAGTATTCAAATTCGTTTCTATATGCATGGACCTGAGGTGTTGGGTGCATATCAAAAATCATTAGGGGCCGGTGTTGCATTTAACGGAACAGCGGAAGCCGAACTTGCTAAAAGTGCAACTTGGCAATTGACTGATTTGCATTTTACAATTGAAACAATTACATTTTCAAATGGTGTTTACGATAGTGCTGTGGAAAGAAAACTAAAAGAAGATTCTTACATTGAGATGCCTTTCACTAATTATTTTACCTTTCAAGATACTCAAACGGAAATGACTAAATCGAATCGATTCTCTTTGTCGGCACAATCTTTGGATATGTTATACGCTGTTCAAAGGCCTCCAAGTTACAGTTCTATCAATAAAGGTTTGCATAAAATTGATAATAAAATAGGTGCTACTTTCGTTCCAAGTTATTTTAGATTTTATTCTGGAGACATTCAATCTTGGCAATATAATGTTAATTCAGTTTATTATCCAAATTATCGTGCCACCGCTCTCGATGCTTTTAACTTGGTCACTATTGGTAAAGCTGATAATTATTCCGACGATTCAGGTTGTAAAGTTAATTCTTTAGAAAATTGGTACAATTCTTATTGGACTGCTATGCTTCGATTAAATATGCCTATGCCCGGTATGGGACCCAGAAATTGTTCAAGAATTGATACAAGAGGTCTAAATTCAAGCTTATTTTTGGTAACTCAGAAATCATCAACCGCAGACCCACTTCAAACACCTTTGACGAATAACGAAACATTTATTATTGCACAATGCACAAGTATTATTCGTATTGGTATGGGAAGAATGATTGAAGTGGTTGTATAAAAACTAATTTAATTGTAATTGTATATAATTATGGTTCAACAAGCGGGACAAATTTTTGCTTCAAACTTAGGAAATAAACCATTAGGAAAAGTCGATGTTAAATTACCAAATATGATGTCAACTTCAGGCTTTCGAAGTTCTTCGATGATGATTGTTCCATGTAAAACAATACAAGATTTGCGACCACCGGCAAGAGTTTCTAATGTGGACCCTATGTCAGGTTTCAAATCATATACATTAGGACACGGTGATAAAATTACAAAACAAAATGCTATGTTTTCATTTCCCAATATTCATCAAGGTTGTCAATCAGACATAATCAGAATCAGATCAGATCAGATCAGAATCAGAATCAGAATCAGATCAGATGAAAATCAGATAAATAGACAAAGAGTGTCGTCGTTTGTGATATATTACGCGCATGGCAACAAACAATATACCAAAATATAAGTCTAGATGAGCCCACTTTGTTCACCAACTTTCATATGGAAAGGATAAGTATTTCAATTTTCGATAACAATGCGCGGTCTCTGCTAAAACTGGTAATTTCACAAAAAATGCAGTGCCGACAACGGAGCCTATCCGAGTTTGTCGGAGCCTGAAATTATATCCTCCGCCGGAGACAAAGGCTGGGTTGGTCAAGACTCATCGGAGACGGTTTGCCCCGGAGCCTAAAATTTTTGGATCCATCGGAGCCAGAGGCTGGAATCACAAAAATCCGATCGGGACGGTTTCCTTCGGATCCTTCATTTTGAGAATCCATCGGAGCCAAAGCCTAAGATATCGAAAATCCGAACGGGACGGTCTATCTCGGATCCTAAATTTTCAGGATCTAACGGAGCCGGGTCCAAAATATTGAGAATCCCTCGGATTCGGATTCTACGTTCGGAGACTGATCCCTAAAACGATTATAAAGCTATCTAGCAAAGTAGCACTCCGGTGTAAATGTGATGCAAAGTTATAAGCATTGCGTGATAACATAACTATTACTATTGGCGTATGCCATACGTACACATGAACAATCAAGCAGTGTTGAGGTAGAAGTGTGGATATCTACTGCACGAGTCAAAGGCATACACGCACATTATGCGTCTGACGCATCACTATCACTATCGCTCTCGTCTGCATGATACTTCGAAAGGTAGGCTGCCACAATATCATCAACAGAGGGTCGCAAAAACTCATACTTCCAGTTCGTGAGAACAAACATTTAAGCTTCAAGCAAGTCTGCACCCATCGAACCCGTATGAAAATCTCCCAAGAGTGACCCTGCTCCACTGAAAACTTGCTCAATGTTAGCAGATGCTGCCTTCTTAGAAGCACAGTCCGCAAAGAAGACCGCCGCGTGAATAGGAAGCTGACTCTCATGTTCACAATATAAAGCCAACTGGTCAAAATCTCCGGTCACACTATCTACGTACTTTCCACTCAACATTGAAGACTGGCACACAGACACGAAAATATCCTTCTCAAAACGAATCTTGTCACTCAACGAGGCTTCGAAATTCACCGCACCACTTTGAGAAGCACAACGCTCTCCTGCAGATGATCGCGCAGATCTGATGGCTTGAAAAGGAGTACCTTCTCGCGGGAGCCGAGCCGTACACGTACACGGGGGCCTTAGTTGCATTATCCTTGGGATCAGAAGCGGCAGAGTCCGCTGCGACGGTATTGCTGATGGTGTCTGAAGGAATGAATCGGAGCTCGGCCCCTCTATTATCCTTAAACGTATCATGTCGGAAGCGATTCCACTGATCAAGTCTAATCCAATAGCCTGCGTGGTCGGGGTCAATCAAAACGTCTTCCTCGACCTACATACGCGACACGTAGAATGAAGTCAGGGGAGGTGCACAGCGTTTGTATGGTTCAATCGTGCTTGCAAAGCTGAACGAGCATATGTCTTCGCTGAAAGCGTAGGCGTACCTGAAAGCGTATGGCCTCGGTCTTAGCTGAGGTGCGACCGGTGCCAAACTGGCGACAAGGTTGATACTCGACAGCCGTCGATGGAAATGTTCTTGCCTTATCCGATGCAGACATAGCAGTAAACTAATGACCGGGGATGTTGATCTGCACATTCAAATCGACCTGCTGTTGACCAGGATACTTTTTCACCACCTCGCATGCAAGGGGCTGTTGCACAGCTGTATTTGCCTTTTTGGCTGCAGGTGCAGGCCCCATTTCGAACGTATGGGTATGAGAGTGAGTTTCAAGTTCTTATACCCATACTTCGTGCACAATTTCATGAAGATGAATAGTAGTGTTCACTGTGTTCTCAACGAGCCAATGAACGTGATCCGCACATGTGGAAGTGGAGATGTGTGCACAACTTATTCGTTCGTTCTAGATTCTTTATCTGTGGACCTTGCGGAAAACGTGCTACTATATAACGTGGCTACGTGGGGCCTGGGGCGTCCCGGGTTTACGGAGCCGGAGTTTGGATTTTTGAGGCTCTGGCCGAGACGGGAAGCGTCGGATCCTGAAAATGCAGGATCCATCGGAGCCAAAGCCTGGAATTTCGTGAATCCGTACGGGACGGTATAGCCCGGATCCTGATTTTTGAGGATCCATCGGAGCCAGAGCCTGAAATGTTGTGAATCCGAACGGGACGGTATAGGTCGGATCCTGATTTTTTAGGATCCATCGGAGCCAAAGCCTAAAATATCGAAAATCCGATCGGGACGGTCTACCCCGGATCCCGATTTTTCAGGATCCAACGGAGCCAGAGCCTGGCAAAAAACGTAACCCGGTACCCGGAGACGGGTTGGCTCCGGCTCCGTTGTCGGCACTGAAAAAATGGCGTCATTTTTAATGCATTGCGCCTATGGCAACAAATAAGGTACCAAAATGTTCGTCTAGGAGATTTCTATTGATATACTAAGACTTTGGCCGGACAGGTTGCGCGAGTCGAACGATATTAGCCAATAAAAAAATCTGCTCTCTGTCTGTTATCATATCGCCACAAGAAATGGGTATCGGATTTTGGGTTTTACTTATCCTATCAAGACAGACAATATATCGTTGTGTTTGTCTATGAAAGACCTATATGTATGCAAAGTTTCAGCCGGAAAGACCTCGTGACTCAAAAGTTATTCACAGTCAAGAAACCCTATTATTCACGTTGGTTATTAACGTCTCTGGCTGTTATCATATAGCCACGAGAAATGGGTACAAGATTTTGGGTTTTACTTATTCTATCAAGACAAACAATATATCGTTGTGTTCGTCTATGAAAGACCTATATGCATGCAAAGTTTCAGCCGGGAAGACCTCGTGAATCAAAAGTTATTCACGGTAAAGAAATCCTATTATCTACGGTGGCTATTATTTACGTAAAAGTGGTGATTTATATGAGCTGAGAACTTGTTAAATGCTTACGTGATAAGTTGTAACAACTTGACGGAGATCAGTTAGTTGAGTAATATGCACTGTTAAAAATGTAGTTGATGTACAGATGAAAGTTAGGATGCTCAGATGACAAGGTGCCTTGGCTTTTGGGCTTTCAAGCTCACACAGAACGACAGAAGACACCGTGAACGAAGCAACTGCGTGATGCAGTTCAAATACGAATATATGATATACGATAACGAAGCCCCATATGTCAAGGTCACTGCAGATTGCTTACAAATCTTAGCATCTTAGCTTTCTCGCGTCTCCGCCAGACTCTCAGCGAGTCCGATCAATCTTCATCCTCTGAATCTTGCTCCTCCCATTTCGGGTATTCTTCATTCTCATAGCTAACGGCATGCTTCTTACGCTTCTTCCCCTTGCGCGCATCGATGCCCTCAAGCAGCCGCAGGTTAGTGAAACAAAGATCCAATTGGCCAGGGTTGTAGGATTCATGCGTGAACGCCGCTTGGTGAAGATGATGTCGTGTGCTGACCAGTTCCGCTCAGCTCCATCCGCCGTCGTGATCATGGTCAATGCCTTAACGCTCGCGTCGCGGAGAGTAGGGGCCTTGTCCCCATGCATCTTCCAAAACAGGTGGCCTCGGTGCTTCTCACCTTGTAGTTTTGCTTGCATCCAGATGGCACGATTGGACCAAGCTCCCTCCTTCTCGGCGTACTCAGTGTACTCCACCTCCATCTCAGCAGCCAAGTCCTCATCTCCTTGACAAAATTTGAGAGCACAAGCCGCAAAATCCCGCCGTACCTCCGGGTCCGCAAAGTGGTCAACAAAATGCAAGCGAGGATTAACGCAATACGCAAAGCTGTGAAGAGGGGAGTGTAAGTAGTTCCACCGTGTGATACCAATCTCCTGTAGCTTCTCACGCTCCTCCAGGGGGATCAAGCTGACGAAGTCCTCCGCCTTGTACTTCGCGAAGTGGCCTTCAATGCCCACATCTCCTTCTTCCCAATCCTTCGTGAGACGCTCACACCTTCTGTACACCTCTCCCATCATCGCCTGGTGGGAGTCAAGGTCTTTCAGAAAAGAAATAAGCGGTGAAAGTAGGTCCACCACCTCAGTCGTCAATTCCCAAAGGCCTTCTCCACGAATCAACTCCTTCAGCAGCACGTATTGCTTCTGCCTCTCTGCAGAAGCCAAGCGGAGCTCCTCGGCCGCTTCCCCGGTCTCGGTTTGGTAGGCCTCCCTTGCATTCGCAATCTCCGCAGCCACCTGCTCCGCTGACAACCCAACTCGACGTTGGGCAATCCCACACCGCTTGTTGTAGTCCTGGTGCCCGACAACCTGCGGAAAGATTAGGGTTTTACCCCTTCCCTCAATTCATACATTCATGAAAGAAAGAAAAAACTCGAACAGTCACACACCTTTTCCAAAGCGGGTTGAAGCTTGACGTTGCCGCAACGC
>LGRX02031951.1:0-11179 GCA_001247695.2 Cymbomonas tetramitiformis | reverse complement strand
ATCCAAGCATGTGACGCACTCAGGCAGTGACATGCTCATCCAGGCATGTGACGCACTCAGGCGCTGACATGCTCATCCAGGCATGTGACGCACTTGGGCGCTGACATGCTCATCCAGGCATGTGACGCACTTGGGCAGTGACATGCTCATCCAGGCATGTGACGTTATTTCAAATCACAGTCACAGCAGGGTGAGCAAGCAAGAATGGCAAGTCACAAGCAAGACCAAACAAGCAATTGGCAGTCAGCAAGTTTTACGTATATTAATTAATTGCTGCTCCTCTGCCTCTCTTTCTCATTTGCCTTTCTATTAGGCTGCCATTTCATTTATCTTTCTGCCTTTCCTTCAGGCCTCTGTATTCTCTTTGCCTTTCCTTCTGGCTTTGATTACATTCTGACCAGTGGCTGAGTGAGTGTCCTCCAGTGACTGTCAGGTGACATGCTGCTACGAAGCTGCTAAGCTACTGCTGCTCTCTCCTAGCTAAGCAGTGCTTCTCTGCTCTCTTCCTTGCCTCCGTGGCTAGCAGAGTGCCCCTCCAGCAAGCAGTCCCTTCGTGCAGCCGTCACCTGGCCCTCATGCCAACCCCACAACCACCAGTAACTCAGAGCGGAGGGAGGGAGGGTTTTACAGAAACTGAAAGCGAAAGCAGAGCTTTCAGGGTCAGAATTGCAAAAAGTGCCAGAACCGAGCAAAGCATCCGCTTTTGTCATCGGGTTGTAACTGTCACCGCGACAGTTATTCCAACCCGCGACGGTTTGGCTGATCCAGTGGCCTACCTCCGGATCGGCTCCCGACAGTCGCGCCCGTTACCCGGGCGACGACTGCGACTGTGATTTTTTATTTTAAATAACCTGAATTATTTCCAAGGCAATAATTCTGAATTATTTCAAATCACAATCACAGCAGGGTGAGCAAGCAAGAATGGCAAGTCACAAGTAAGCCTTGCCGCCCCTTTCCCCCACACGAAGGCCCGCATCTCCGCCACCCTGCCGCGCAGGAGGTGTACAAACACACGCACCAGTCATCCCCCGATGCCGCCGCCGAGCCCGGCAGCTCGTCGATGTCGCACTTCTCCGACTCCAGCTCCGGCTTGGCCCAGCAGAGCTCCGGGAACTCCGTTGCCTCCAGAGCCCGGCCTGGCCTCTTCCATGCATGCTCCCCTGGGTGGGCCGTCAGCACCTCTCGCAGCTTCGCCGCCTCCACCAACAGGCTGGCCCCAACCTGTGCACACCGCTTCACGGACCAGCTCTCCCACTTTCCCTGCGAATTCCCCAGAGTGTTCCGGTAGGGTTGCTCCGGAGACGGGGGCGGCGGTGCTGCTGCCGCCGCGGCCTGCGCCGCCGCCACCGCATCTGCCACCAGCTTCTGCAACTCCGCCGGCCACAAAAGAATCCCCGCCGGGGGAGGGGGGCCCGAAGGCCCCGGAGGGGCACCGCTGCTGCCGGGATGCCCGCCAACATCTCGCTGCCCCACTTCCTTGCTGCCGTAATCCACTTCTTTGCGACATTCCTGACGGTTGACCATGCCCCCGCCGGCAACGGCCAATCGCTCGCCCCAGCAAACACGGGGCACCCACCCGACACAATCTCCCCCAAGAGCTCGAACTACACAAGAGCTCATCCAGGCATGTGACGCACTTGGGCGCTGACATGCTCATCCAGGCATGTGACTACCTGGCGCCTGACATGCTCATCCAGGCATGTGACGCACTGGGCGCTGACATGCCCATCCAGGCATGTGACTTCACCAGGCGCTGACATGCTCATCCAGGCATGTGACGCACTCAGGCACTGACATGCCTATCCAGGCATGTGACGCACTTGGGCGCTGACATGCTCATCCAGGCATGTGACGCACTTGGGCGCTGACATGCTCATCCAGGCATGTGACGACTCTGGGCGCTGACACATGCTCATCCAGTGGGCTGTGGACTATTTGGGCGCTGACATGCTCATCCAGGCATGTGACGCACTCAGGTGGGATATGCCTGTCCATGTGGATTTAATTCTAGGCGCTGACATGCCTGGTCCCAGGCATGTGACGCAGATCAGGCAGTGACATGCTCATCCAGGCATGCACTGACCAGGCAGTAGATATGCTCATCCAGGCATGTGACGCACTTGCGCTGACATGCCCAATTGCGCTGTGACGCACTCAGGCGCTGACATGCTCATCCAGCATGTGGACGCACTTCTGGGCGCTGACATGCTCATCCAGGCATGTGACGCACTTGGGCGCTGACATGCCCACCGTGCGCCGTGACGCACAGGCGCTGACATGCTCATCCAGGCATGACGACGGCGCTGACATGCTCCATCCAGGCACTGTGACACTCGCGCTGGGACATGCTCATCCAGGCATGTGACGCACTTGGGCGCTGACATGCTCATCCAGGCATGTGACGACTGGCGCTGACATGCTCATCCAGGCATGTACTGACTCAGCAAGGGTGACATGCTCATCCAGGCATGTGACGAGACTTCCAGGCGCCACATGCTCATCCAGGCATGTACTTACCTGTGCTACTGACATGCTCATCCAGGCACGTGGACGCTCTGTGGCAGTGACATACCATCCAGGCATGTGACGCACTCAGGCAGACATGCTCATCCAGGCATGTGACGCACTTGGGCGCTGACATGCTCATCCAGGCATGTGACGCACTTGGGCGCTGACATGCTCATCCAGGCATGTGACGCACTCAGGCAGTGACATATTCATTTAGTAATCACAGTCATTTTGTGTTGGACCCCATAGCCGGATCTGACCCCTCATGCAGATCAGACCCTACATCCCGATTGGGTCCTCAATCCCGATCGGACCCCCCATCCAGCTTGGACCTCCTATTCAAATCGGAGCTGCAGCAGTTTGCTGCCCTATGAGAATGCGGGAAGGGTTGCCATGAGCTTGCAGGAGCACAGGTATGACGTCGACATTCGCCTGGCCGCTGCCGTAAACACTGCCGACGAGATGCTTCAGTGGCTTTCTCAGGCGGCGGTCAAGACGGACCCCTCTTCTGAATCCCCCCCTCCCCCCCCTCCGATCATACCCGGAGAGGTCGTGCGGTCGGCAGAGATGCGGTATACCTTCGTGGTGGGGGAAGGGGAGACCTCCGTGCCCCCACAGTCCGAGTCCCGCCGCCAGCTCCTTGCCAAGAAGTCGGCGGGCCAGGCGGATGAGTACGTCCGCACCACCTACATGGACTACACAAAGCACGACGAGTGGGCATTGGGCCCGGTGACGAGGGGGGACCCTGCCGCCCGCATGCCCTCCGAGTCACAGGCACGCCTTGTTGGCCTCAAGCGGAATCGTTTGGTGGGGGGTCTTCTGCTCCACACACGGCGAGAGGTGGAGGCTGAATCAAGTGTGTGCACGGCTCGATTTCAGCAGCTTGCCCGATCCTGCTTTAGGGGCCAGATGGTGGATAGTTTCGGCATTGACACCGTTTTCAACCCGGGCAGTGCACTCTTCCGTCCGGACCTGCAGGTGAGCAATTTGAGAGTTTTCAACACGCGATGCTGCCATTCCTATCTATGCTCCCTACTGACAGCGGAAGCAAGATCTTGTGAAATGTGTGTGCATGGGCCTAGTAAGTAGAGCTACCAGCACGATGTAACCACCTAATTAGGATTTATTAACACAGATGGAGCATACGGGGTCCAATCCGCTTCAGGTTTGGCCCTATTTGGCCAAGTAACGGGGGAGAAAACGCATGGGGCGTCAAGTCGGGTTTCGAGCAGGATTCCCCAAAAATCAAATATTATTTAGACGAAGTATTAGTATATATACTTCCTCCAAATCATTCGAACAGTCACTTTCGTTTTTTAGCCTTTACATCGGTTTTGCAACATTCAAGGTATTCCGTAGTATTCCGTAGTTTTGCATACTTCTAGAGACCCGATGTTTGAGAGTTTGCTACTTGGGTACTCGGTGCGCCCATCCCGGCTTGCAGGATGAGGTTGGCTGGTACTACAACACCACTCCAGGCTCAGCCATGCTGAATGAACACACGCTCAGTCCGAAGCCGTTCGCCCTCCGCCCCCTGCTCGACCGCGCGCCTGGGGTGCCCCTGGTCATCGACACGGGGCTCGGGGCTCGGCGGGCGCAAGAGCTGTACACCTTTATCCAGGACGGCGCCTATATTGGCGAATACACCACACACATCGAGGCCACCATGGCGACATGGAATGCTCAGCGGCAGACGATGGGATTCCTGCAGCTGGATTGGACCCGCTTACGGAAGGGCATATGGCAGGTGCGAAGTAAAGCTGACATCGAAACAGACCCCGCCCGCAATACGCGTGCGCGAGCAGGGTTTAGAGGCATCCCCACTCCGGTTGCCCCCCTTGATGCAAGAAGGTACATTCGGTGAAATGCACCCCTGCTCAGTGTGAATGACGTCAGATGAGCTCACCACATCTGCTTTGGGCGGCGGCGTGCGGGCATTCACTTTGCTAGGCTGCCCAATTTTGCAGCTATTTTATATTTATATACCGGATGGTATGTAAATGGATTGCAGCTATCTTATATTTATATACCGAATGGTATTGCCATACTGGGTGGTTGTGGATTCATTTAAAGTGATGTCACCCGACGTGTGATATCTCGTCTGCGTATCAAGTAGCCGCGAGCATCCATGTGGCTAAGTGGCATCCACTCTGCATCAGTGTCCTCACTGATTTATACACTACTTTGTGTGCCTTGGTCTCCTGGCGTGAGCCAGACTCTCAAGTTGGGGTCGACGGAGTTACCTTGCGCCTAACAAGAGGTTGCCTGGACCTAAACCCTAAACCCAAAACTGCCTGTCGAAGCGTGTACAGGAATGCCACGGAACTAAACCCTAACCCCAGGCTACCAGTCAAAACGTGTACAGGAATGCCACAGAACTAAACCCTAACCCCAGGCTACTAGTCGAAGCATGTACAGGAATGCCACGAACTGAACCTAACCCCAGCTACTAGTCGAAGCATGTACAGGAATGCCACGGAACTAAACCTAACCCCAGGCTACTAGTCGAAGCAGGTACAGGAATGCCACGGAACTGAACCCTAACACCCAGGCTACCAGTTGAAGCGTGTACAGGAATGCCACGGAAATAAACCCTAACCCCAGGCTTCCAGTCGAAGCGTGTAAGGATTGCCACGGAACTGAACCCTAAACCCAAAACTGCCTGTCAAGGGATATACAGTAATGTCACAGTACTAAAGCCTGACTCTAGGTTGCCCGTCGAAGCGTGTACAGGAATGCCACGGACTCAATTCACCACCAGTGAATATCCCAAGATAACGATTACACGCCAACAGACAACACAAACCAAACTGCGGAGTTGCCTAGCAGGTTGACGAGAGGTGAGCGTGGTGCAAAGGCAGGGGGCGTCATGACTTCCTGGCTCTCGCTTGCCATGGTTCCCTCCTGTACCGCACGCCCCACCATCTGGCCACTCCGTTCTCAGTCCGGTACACTAACTCTTCTTTTTGGCAGGTGCAATACGAGGTGGCGGCCCTTCCGGTCACCTACTGGGGCGTTTCCTCTCTGCGGAGCGCACTCTGGTTGCTGCTACACGTGCTGTGGATCGCGGTAAGCATCATGGTCTTTGCCAAGGAAATGGCCAGGCTCACGCCCCGCGCGCTCGAAGCGACGCACAAGCAAGACGCGTACCTTCTGAACCTGATGAGCCACTTCAGTGGCTATGGGAACATACTTGCAGTCTGCGGGGCATGCATGCAGCTTACGGTGCTCGGGTTATTCTTCACGTACCACTACAGCATGCTGCACGTGGTTGAGCTATCGCTGCGGTACCACGTTTACGACGACCTCCACGCGGACGCGAACTTCTTCCTCTCGGCACGTGAGGCTGAGCCCTCATCTTTCAAAGGGCCCGATGCCGCTGGGCTGGTGGAGGCGAGTGCCCCAGCATGGACTCGCCCAGAGGACAACAGTGGCCTGGAGGAGTATGCGGCGAAGTTGCAGATGGTGCAGCAGCTGGGATTCCTGTACCAGCTGTTCTTCATGCTCCAAGCCGGTCGCTCATTAATCATGATGCTGCGGATACTGAACGCCACCACGGGCCAGAAGCGTCTCGCGGTGGTCTCCAAGACCCTGGTGACCTCCTTCTTCGAGGTCATCCAGTGTGTCCCCTTCTTCGTGTCTCTGGCTTGCTTTGCCGTCATGTTCAACATCGAGATGGGTCACCGGCTGGCGTTCTTCAGCACTCTAAGTGAAACTTTTCGGGTGCTGGGATTCTTTGCATTCTTGGGCGATTACAAGTCGGTCAAAGACGAGGCATGGGAGGACTCCGCGTTCCAACGCTTCAAGGAAACCACTTACATCACTCTCTTCGTCGCCATGTACATGTTCTTCCTGGGCAACTTCGTCCTGGCCATCGTGTGCGACAGCATGTGCGGGACTCCTAAACCCAACCCTGATGTCGGTTCGGTTTGCTGACTCACTCTCCGGTTCGAGATACTTGCATTCGGGGCATCGTGTCCATCCGGCCGTGATCTCAGCCGTCCCATTCACTTGCATTCGGTCCATCGTGTCCATCCGGCCGTGATCTCAGCCGTCCCATTCACTTGCATTCGGGCCATCGTGTCCATCCGGCCGTGATCTCAGCCGTCCCATTCACTTGCATTCGGGCCATCGTGTCCATCTAGACAATTATTATTTGAAAAATAATAATTTGGGTTATTGTAGAAGCAATGCGCGCGAACCCTAAGTTTAGGGTCGCCAGGCCCGTCTGCCAGATCGATGCCACACTGTGGTCTGTGGCATCGGGACGGGGGGAGTCACCGATCGCCGTGATCGGTGACACGTGACACGTCTGGGCTTGACACGAGAAGTTAGTTGTTAACAACTTTCTCAGGTAGTGTCAAGCAGTCTTTCGGAATCTCAGCCTCAGGAGCAACGCTCCATCTCTGTTCTTCCTTTCTTTTTGATTCCGAAAGCGTATTCGCAAAATTATTAGATATCGCACAGCGAATATCGTATATTTTTCGCTCTAGTTGCGTGGATGTCTGGGCAGTTGAAAGCTGGGCCCAGAGGATCGTACGGACAGCCTACGGAGAAAGACGCAGGAACGCAAACCGACATCTCAGGGGTGCGCGCGCCTTTGGAGGATCGTACTGACAGGAGGGATTGGTCGCACCCAGTTTTCGTGCCCTGCAAGTGCAAGTTCAACTGTCCGTACTGGGACCCGCGTGATCCGTACGAAGGGTACGTTTTCCGTACGCACGGGTACCGGTGATCGAGCTGGAGGTGCCGGAGGCTAATTCGTCTTTTCCGTGCTTCGTGTGCTGGGAGGGTGACGTGTTCTCTCACGCCCAGTGGCAAACTTGGGAGCCGATCTTGAACCCGCTGCGCCGTAGGGACGGGCGCGCGTTCGTGAAGACCAACCTCTGCGCGAATTGCGCGGAGCAAGTGTGGGAGGCAGACTCCGACAGCGTCTGGTTCCCTGTCGGGAGAGAGGCAAGTTTTGGGCTGCGGGAAGAGATCAGGAAACATGACGGGCCAGCGAGGAGCAGGGGGGAGTCGGAGGATGTCATCGCCGGAGGTGACCCGCACGCTGGATCAGTACCGGCGGGCAGCAGTCTGGTGCACCCGAACCAGGATCGCGGCGGTGGCGAAGCTGATGGAGCTGGCACAACCGTCCAGGGCAACCACGAAGGTCGAGGTGTTGGAGGATCGCAAGGACATGTTGATCGAGTTCCAGCGGCTGGAGGACGCGATCGTGGAGGACATGCCGAGGGACTTGGAGGGTCCCACCGACGATCTGGTGGAGGTGGGGCTCTTGGGTACGGATCGGCGAGTGGTGCGAGGTGAGTGGCCGTTGGGGGAGCCGGGAGCCAGGTGGGAGTCCCTGCGTGGGGCGGCAGCGAAGGACAGGCGCAGGGTCCTGGCGTGGGCTAAAGCCGCGGGTGACATGCAGGAGGAGGTGCGGCCCGGATCGCAGGCATCTCCGCACGGGAGTGGCAGCCCCGGGTCTTCGGGACCCTCGCCCAGGGGGGTGCTGCGCACGGAGAGTGAAGTGCAACGCATGGTGGACGCGGCGGTCGCGGCGGCGTTGGCGGGGCACGGTGTGAGCGGTCAGGGCGGCAGCCGGAAGCAGGATCCGCCCGCGTCCTTGCGAGAGGTGGCGCGGGCGTCGACGGGGAAGCGCGAGGGGTGGTCATGGGCGGAGTGCGAGCGCGTGATCACCGAGATCAGGGTGGCTGCAGCGCGTCAGGCAGCCGATCTTGCGCGGGTGAAGCACAGCTTCGGGCGGCACCCAGCGAGGCGGGTGGAGCCGTGGGAGTTCGAGCTGGTGGACAGCAAGTTCCCCGCGTGCAAGCAGGAGCAGTGCGGGCTGGAGGAGCTCCCGGAGCGCGCGAAGGTACGCACGAAGCATCTTTACGCGTACATCGACCTCGCGCTTCGGGAGCTGGCGGACATGCAGCAGGCGTTGGCGAGTGTGCCAGGGATCGCGCAGCCGGCCTTCGACGAGGAGTGGGCAGCAGCAGCTGCGAAGAGCAAGAAGCGGAGGGCGGTGAAGCAGCACGTCGAGTCGGATGGCGAGGACAGCGAGAGTGAGGAGCGCAAGCGGGCAGCAGCGAAGGCGCGGTTCGGCTCCCTCCGCATGGCGACTGACGAGGAGCTGCGACGAGCACTGGATGGCAGCCTGGCGGTGAAGGACATCACGCGCCCGCCAGGTGAGATTGCCGTGCCTGCCAGACCCTTCCTCCCCGCAGGTGGCGCGCTGAAGGGGATGGACATCCGGGTGTCCCGTCCCGGGGGCGACTACGAGGAAGGGGCAGCGGAGTGGCGATTGGACGCCAAGAAGGGCCTGGTGCTGGAGGCCAAGGCGAAGCACTGCCGGAGCTTCGACGAGTGGGATGAGAACTTCACGGTGCTGGCGTGCAAGGCCCCCGAGGACGCACGGGACCTACTCCTGCAGTTCCGGAAGTGGATGCGCCTGATGTCGTTGGACTACGCATGGGACCACCTCCGCAAGTTCTACGACCACCTCTGCGTACGGATGGAGAAGGAGGCCTCCACGACCTTCGAGCTCGTGTCGTACACCGCCCACTGGGAGATGTACAAGCGCGACAAGGGCATCAAGGAGAAGGGTTACGGAGGAGGTGGCGGTGGCGGTGGCAGCAACTGGAGCGCGGGGGGCGCCAGCGGCAGCCGTTACTCGAAGAAGCCGCGAGTGTCGGACGCGGAGCAGCCGGAGGCGAGCGGGGCGAGGCCGGACAAGCCCGGCAAGCGGCGAGGTGAGGACAAGCAATCGACGAAGGCGTGTTTCGATCACAACTCACAGGCGGGATGCGGGAGGAAGCCCTGCAGGTTCAATCACCAGTGCGTCAAGTGCGGGAGCAAGAACCACGTGCACTACGAGGGCCACGAGTGCACGGCGCCGGCGGGCGCCCGGTGAGGGGACGGGCGGTGGAGCCCGGGGGAGGCCACGCCCCCGGGGGAGCCGGAAGGTGGCGGAGGGGCGCGGGGGGCGCCAGAGGGGGAGATCGTCGTTGAGCCGGAGGAGGAGCGCGAGGAGGGCGCAGCGATGGCGAGCGGCGATCAGGAGCCCGAACCTGCAGGTGAGGCGCGTGGGATGCAGGTGGAGGACGCGGAGCCGTGGTGGGCACGGCTCCGGAGGCTGCTGGTAGCGCCGGTGTGGGATGCAGCGGGGGCACCGTTACCGGCGGCGCCGGCTGCGGCGTCGGCGCCGGCGGTGCCTCCGGCGGGTACCGAGTGCGGTGAGCACTACCCGGCGGTGGCGGAGTCGAGGTCGGCGAGGTGGCCGGCATTGCGTGCAGCGATCGTGAGGGGCGCCATGGCGCGGGGCCTTTCCGGTACGGGCACGACGGAGGAGGAGCGCGCTCGCTTCCAGCAGGAGGTGCGCGATGTGGGAGCGCAGGTACCGCTGATGTCGGAGAGAGCGCACCTTCTCGCCGAGGCGCTGAAGGATTGGCCAGACGTGGCCTTCCGGGTGCGAGGTGCGGCATGTGGCGTCGGTTTCCCCTTTGCAGGCGAGGAGCCGGACGAGCCGTACGTCGTGGAGAATTACGTGGGAGACGAGCACGCGGAGGTCATGACCGCGGAGCTCGCGAAGGAGATGGCCGCGGGGAGGATCTTCGCCGCCCGCGATTGGCTACCGCGGGGCGTGTCGGCCCTCGGGATGGTGGAGCGACTCCGCAAGGGGAAGCTCAAGTACCGTCCCGTGTGGGATTACTCGCGACCTTCGTTCGTCGGCGTCAACGACTGGATCGAGCTCCAGAAGGACGAGTTCACGTCGGTCAAGGACGCGTACGCGCTGCTGCGGCCGGGCATGTACATGGTGAAGGTGGACCTGGAGGAGGCGTACAGGTCGCTGCCGGTTGCGTCGCAGTACTGGGCAGCGCAGTGCTTCCAGTGGCGCGGTAAGCGGTACATGGACACGCGCAGCCCCTTCGGGAACCGCGCGCTGCCGGGCATCTTCATGCGCTACACGCGGGCGATTGTGGCGTGGATGCAGGCGCAGGGAGTGCCGTGCGTCGGTTACTTAGATGACTTCTTCATGGTGGCGCGCACGGCAGCCGAGGCGCAGGAGATGATGGACCTCATGATCGAGTTTGTGACCATGCTGGGCTTTAAGGTGAATCGAGCTAAGTGTGAGGGTCCAGCGCGACGCATGGAGTTCCTCGGCGTGTTGCTGTGCACCGACGGCGAGACATGTACAGCGTCGATCGACGAGGAGCGCGTGCAGCAGGTGACGGACAAGCTGCGAGAGATGCGCGCGGAGGCAGCGACGGGACCGGTGCGCAGGCGCAAGCTAGAGTCCCTGCTTGGGCTGTTGGCGTTCTGTGCGCAGGTGGTGTGGGGGCTCTCGCTCTACACGCGGCAGGGCTTCGCGCTCATCGCGGCGACAGCCGGCAGGTCGCGCGTGACGGTGAACGCCGGCGTCATGCAAGATCTGAAGGTGGTGGAGCGCGTCATCCGGCTCTACAACGGGCGCAAGGTGGTGTTGCACAAGGAGGACGTGCACGAGGACGCCTTCGCGACGGACGCGTCGCTGAGGAAGGGGATGGGCGGCCACTGCCAGCCCGACTACTTTCTCGTCTCGTGGGAGGACTTGGCGGAGATGCCGCAGCGCGACTTCTACCCGTTCACGAGCAAGGCGAAGTCCCACATCAACTACCTCGAGCTCTTCGCGGTTTGGTGGGCG
>LGRX02031949.1:0-26100 GCA_001247695.2 Cymbomonas tetramitiformis | reverse complement strand
TGCACATCCTCCATATCATCCTCCATATGCAGCGCGCATATCATATGAGAGGGGTCGCATGTCATCCTCAGCACACAAACCCTAGATGGGCGATTATGAGGTGCAGGAGGTGTGGAGGGGAGTTTGAGAGCAGGTACAAGCGCATGTTTTGCCACAAGTATCGCGACCACGTTCTCTTGATTCGCGGGGATGACAAGTGCAAGATCGACCTTGGCGACCCTGGCCAACCTTTGGAGACCGGCACCAGGAACAAGAAGTGCATCGCCTCAAGTAAAACAGAGGTCATGGCCCTGGACCACAACTGGCACGCCGACAGCATCACCCCTAGTGTGTGGCAACTGGTGGATATCCCCCAAGACTTTGAGGACTCTTGGTACCCTGGAGATGTCTTCGTCGGCCTAAAAGACGCAGCACTGCAGCCCTCCACCCCCTTCCGGCATGCCACTGAGCTGTGGCATCTCTTGGACGAGGCGCAAGGGCCTTTTGACATCCCTCCTATCGGTGTGTCATACAGCGATGGTGGGGGTGATCGCAACAACACCAAGTACGCCGTCCAAGCAAGCTGGTTGGCCATTTTCATTCAGGGTGACTTCGACCGGCTCATTGTCATGCGCACTGTTCCTGGGCACAGCATCGACAACAATGTCGAGCGTGTGATGGCGGTCCTGAACCTGGGGTGCCAAAACTTGGCACTTATGAGGGAGCAGCTAGAGGAGACACTTGAGGCCAAGTTCAAGGGCGCGACCTCCATGACCGACATCCGCACCATTTGCGAGGGGGAGCCCCAGCTTCTCGCGGCATACCTGAAGGCCGTCCAGCCAGTCATCGACCTCCTGGGAGCGCGCTTTTCCCGACTTCATTGGACCGATAAGGAGATCTTGGTCTATTCCGCTAGGCCGGACAAGGAGATGGATGCCATGTTCGACATCATTCAGCGCATGACACCTGATGAAGGTGTTGTCTTTGACCGCACGAAAATGGACAAGAAGAGCCTCTCCGCAGTGACATGGCTCTGGGATATCTTGCAGAGGCACACCAGGGTCTTCACATACCACATCGAGTTCTTTAAGGTGCGGCCACCCCTCCTAAACTCCCCCTTGCCGCCTTTGTGCCTTGCCGCCCTGCCGCTCTCCTTGTCTAACTTCATGACCCTTGGGATTTTCAGGTCGAGGGATGTGCGTGTATCGCTTGCGCGGGGGGCTTCATCAAGCCACCACGGCTACCGCTTGAGGTCTTTCGAGAGCTGCACCCTTTTCCTTTGCCGATACTCGGTGACAACAGTGCAGATGGCAAGCAGCACTACAAGCCCTTCGAGGATATGTGGGGGTCGCATCCCGTAGAAGTTCTACCCGAGGACCTGTCTAAGATGACCGATGAGGACACGCCGTTCAAGGCCTTCTTCACTATGCCCTACGCTCGCCAAGTCATCGTGTGCGGCGAGTGCAACAAGCCGAGGGTGTTATACGCCAAGACGGCGCTCACCTCTAATGAGAAGGCGGTAGTGATCCGCGCCACCGAGCGCTCGACATACATGTGCGGTGGCGCACTATTCCCTGAAGAAGACCATCCCCTTCAGAAGCGTGTGGTCGTTCGGCGAGCGATTACATGTGCTGCGCCCGTGGAGAGCATCTACTACCAGAAGAAGACTGCAGCGATGCCACCTTGCTGTTGTTACTGTGGGGTGAAGGGTGAGGACCTCTACATTGACCCCGCCTTGCAGACCATCAACAACCTCCCGATCTGCATCCCTTGCAAAGAGGCGGGAAAGAAGAATGTCCCTGGAAGGAAGAGGGGGCGCGCTGCCGGTGCATCGGCCGCCGCACGGCAATTCACTCCAGCTCCGACCGCCGTGGCAGCTCCGTCCGCCGTGGCTGCTGCACCCACTGCAGCTCCGCCCGCCGTGGCAGCTCCGCCCGCCGTGGCTGCTGCACCCACGGCAGCTCCGCCCGCCGTGGCAGCTCCGCCCGCCGTGGCTGTTGCACCCACTTCAGCTCCGCCCGGCGTGGCAGCTCCAGCCGCCATGGCTGCTTCACCCACTGCAGCTCCGCCCGCCGTGGCAGCTACGCCCGCCGTGGCTGCTCCAACCACTGCAGCTCCGCTCGGCGTGCCAGCTCCGCCCGCCGTGGCTGCTGCACCCACTGCAGCTCCGCCCGCCGTGGCTGCTCCAACCATTGCAGCTCCGCCCGCCGTGGCTGCTCCAACCACTGCAGCTCCGCTCGGCGTGGCAGCTCCGCCCGCCGTGGCTGCTGCACCCACTGCAGCTCCGCCCGGCTTGGCAGCTCCAACCGCCGCGGCTGCTCCAATCATTGCAGCTCCAGCCGCCGTGGCTGCTCCAACCACTGCAGCTCCGCCCGGCGTGGCTGCTCCACCCAGTGGCGCCTCGGCATCCAAGATCATGGTGGGCGCACGCATCTCGGATGACATTTTCGGGGCTGGTACGGTGCTATTACTGTGTTGCACTCATTCCATAGAGTGCAGCCAGTGTGCCACATGCGACAAGAATGCCTACGCATTGGTGAGTTATGACTCGGGCAAGGTTCTGAGCGCCGAATCTGGGCATTCTGGACCGAATGCCCGGCGAGGAATCGAGCATTTCCAAACATTAGTGTAGGTAACACTGTTCTCAAGCTAAGAATTAATGGCAACTGATGTAGCTGAACATATATGAAATGGCTCGACGGTTGTGGCGACAGCTGGACAAATAGTGCATTATATATCACTCCTTGCAGTGTAAATTAATGGGGGCAAGTCCCTCCCGGAAATATTGGACCCTACTTTAATGAACATGTCATGTTGCTGCAGTAAACATGTTATCCTGCTCCATTATAAACATTTTACCTTGCCGCAGTAAACAATTTACCCTGTTGCAGTAAATATTTAACCGTGTTGCAGGGTGCCATCGTAGTGCTGCAGGGAATATGTCATCCTGTTGCAGGGAATAAGATGGCCATGATATATATTGTAGTGAATAGTACAACATTCGGCTTTAAAATGTATGATGCACAATGTACAAATATTAGAAGCTGCGGTAGCTAAAGTCATGCACTCATGTTGTATATGCCATCCTGCCACATCCTACCACCGTGTTGCAGGGAGTATGTCATTGTGCTGCAGGAAATAATACAGGCACAATATATCCCGATGTGAAAAATACAGCATGCTGCTGAAAATTGTATCCTGCTGAATGTACAAATATTTTAAGTTGCGGTAGGTAGAGGCATGCTGAATATGCCATCCTGCCGTATATCGGATCCTGCGATTTTCGGAGCGCTGCCTCCCGGCATATGGGGGTCGCGGATTGCGGGGGGGGGTTCCTGCCCCTCCCTCCATACTTTTTCCCTCTCCCCCTCGCCTCCTCTAGTTTTTCTTCTTTCTTTCTTCGTTTCTTTCCCCTTTCCCCTTTCCCTTTTCCTTTTCCTTTTCCTCTCCCATTTTCCTCTTCCTCCTTTCTCACGCTATTTCACTTCACCCGCGCTACAATTCATGAATCCGCAATATTTCGTATCACCACAACATTTCGATATGATATCATATTGCCACCGCGTGATCCGCTCATATCGTCACCATGGAGGGGCGGTGCTTGGAGGGCGGTGCTTGGAAGGCGGTGCTTGGAAGGGGGTGCTTGCGGAAGGGGGTGCTTGGAAGGGGGTGCTTGGAGGGCGGTGCTTGGAAAGGGGTGCTTGCCCGCTCCCAAGGCCCCAATATAGGTGTGTCCATGCCTTCCGTATGGGGCTAAGTGTTACGCCCAGTGTTAACGATTCCCACTATTAAAACCCGCCCGCCCGCCTGTGTTGTACGCTGGAATTGTCACGTACTTCTACACTATAAAAAGGGGCGCCCTAAAGGGGAATTCGACAATGACACAGTGTTAAGAGCCACTGAATTTTCGGAATCCGTTCACACATTTCTCAGATTTGAAGAATGAAGACGTAAAAAAAACTGAGACAGAAATCGTATACAGCGTACAGTGTCACAGTGTCTGGCTTCATTTTTTCGCACTGTTAAGGGGAATTCGACAATGACACAGTGTTAAGAGCCACTGAATTTTCGGAATCCGTTCACACATTTCTCAGATTTGAAGAATGAAGACGTAAAAAAAACTGAGACAGAAATCGTATACAGCGTACAGTGTCACAGTGTCTGGCTTCATTTTTTCGCACTGTTAAGGGGAATTCGACAATGACACAGTGTTAAGAGCCACTGAATTATATTTCCCGATTTTTCAAAAGAGGGGGATCTTCGATTCCATCTCCGATTTTTTCCCCAATACAAGTCACATACAAGATACAACCCACGCGCCATCGCCATCGCCACGCTCGCAGATCGAGATGACTTTGACTATGACTGTCACGATCGTGACTGTCAAGTGTCATGTCGCTGTCGTCATTGTTTGCCAGCCATACGATAGCCAACCGGCGAGAACATGTCAACTTTAACCTTTTCGAGGCGAGGGTTTAAGTTTCTAAAAGCCGAGCTTCAGCTTGCGTTGGGGCGCTCACCCGACCGGTCGGGTGACAACTGTCGTTTGGCAAAACATGTTTTTTTGTTGCACGCGACAGCGATGCCGATGCCGGTTCACATTTGCCTCCTCCGCCTGCGCGCTCCGCTGCTTTATAACGAAAAGATTCCGACTCGATTGTGCAATTCGGCAACAGTCTGTTTCTTTGAAAGGAAACTGAGGCGATGCGGTCTCTAGACATACGAGCGACAGGCGCAGCGCTCTAACCAAGCCTAGTGGAAGGAAGGACAGGCGAAATCCCTTCCTGTCGCGCACTGGAAGAATATGCAATCGTTTGATGATCTGCTGGAGTCCTTCAGGTTCAATAAGCAACAAAAAGGAAGAAGTCGTACAGATCTTGCCGACGGAAAGAAAGGGTGCGTCTGGAGGCTTGAGGTGTTTTTGAATTGCTTCCGTCGTTAGCGTGCGCCTATTTCTAGGGTTCGCGGAACGCATATTTCACCACGTTCGAAACGGTGGTCGGAAACAAATTTCCGGGATCCCCAACTTCCTGTGAGTTAGAAGAGCGGATGAAGTGTACAAGATTTTCGTGAAGCGTTGACTCCTGACTCTGTTCTCAGAGCCAAGAAACAACGCAAGGAGCCCGTCCAGATATCGTATGCACGAGATGAAGAGGAGATTGAGAAAATATCTGCTGGCCCAAGTGTCAGTCACGAGACGGATGCTTATGTAGAGGTGATCCCATTGACAAGCGCTTGACTTGGGCAAGCATTCATACGTGTGCAACTCGGCTTGCTTTATCAGTTCCCGAAATCTCTGCGACACGCGTTATGCGCTAAAACTCGGGCTTGATAAGCCACAGATCATAACATCATATTCGTCGCGCTCTGTCCAACACTCAGCTGACACCTTTGAGCGGATGCCTCGCCCCATACCTCGGCTGCTTCGCCCCATACCTCGGCTGCCTCGCCCCATACCTTGGCTGCCTCGCCCCATACCTCGGCTGCCTCGCCCCATATCTCGTCGCGTCACCGCAACGCGTTTCAAGCTATTATTTTGTGGAGAACAACCCTGCAACTTTCTCGCCAGCCACAAATATTGTCTACAGGCCTTTTATTTTCTTCGTCTACATTTACAGAGTACGCCCGCGGTAGAGCCAGACGCCCCCGCGGGAGTCCCCTTGAGAGTCGTCGACGAGGTATCCCCTGTCGACGCCTTGGAGGAAACCTCAACGCAAGGCGAAGCCGTTACCCCGCGACGAGCAGCGTCTGCAAGCGTGCCCCACGTGCCCGGTACGCCGAGTCGACCTGGCTGAGTCGTCCGACACTCAGATTATATTAACTCGTGTTAATTAGTTTTCACCCTCCTGCTCGATCAGTTCCGCTGTAGTCCACGTGGCGTGTCGCTGTTTTTGTGCTCAGAAAGATGCCCACGAAGCGTCGTCGCTACAGCTGGCTCGTCTGCTAACCGCCGCCAGATGCCGCGTGAAGCAACCCTTAAGCCCTTCCCGAGCCACTTGTGACCGTATGCCCTTAGGTCATCTTGTGGTATGCGGGTAGGTCGAAGTTTGAGCCTCCCCGCGCCGCGCCCGCGCCTTGCAGGGCAGACGCAGGCTGGCGTCTCGAAGTGGTTCGCGAGGGCCCCGCAGCCGCGCGCCAGGCCGCAGCTCAAGCCGCGACCTCCCGACGGCTGGGAGTGGGTCATTGAGAAGATAGAGGCATGAACCCTTCCCTCCGCGGTTCCGCTTAGCGACGAAATTTGGCGCCGGGATCCGCTGCACGGAGACAGCCGTGCTCGCTGCAGCAACAGATGGCACACCGGGGCAGCCACGTGGCAAAGGCACGAGTGGTGCTTTGGTTCCGTTGTGTCCGTGGAAGTCACCCGACTTGCATCCGTGACCGAAGCACCCCGTTGTGTCCTCGGTCGACGTGCCCTGATATACCCGCACTCAGTGATATCCGCCGCGACTGAAGTTCTCCGATATGTCCGTGATTTATCACCGAAGAAGGCAGAAGATTGCCGCAGATCTTCTACCGAATATGACGGACGCAGGCCCCCTCTCCCGGCCCTCCCCATCCCGCCTCTACATGATTAGCAAGGCTGACATCCTACGCCGCTCCGTTGTGGTATCCTCAGGAGATGCGAGCAGAGACACCAGCATCCGTTGACGACTTCCACCGCTTCCTGCTAGAGCTCAGGTTCACTGGCGGCTTACTTCTGTGATGTCTGCTCGAAGCGTAGGCCTTGGCATCAGGCAGCTTCGTCCGCCGCAGAAACCTCGCTGGGTCAGAAGGGGCAGCTCTTGCAGGCTCCGTCGCGCAGCGCTTGGTGTAGACATCACCGCTGTTGTCATATCATCCACCAGCCATCGTCAGTCGGCGCTGCTCAACCCCCCAGCCTGGAGACTCGTTGTGCTCGGCAGCGCTGGACTGAGGCAACTGCCCAACACACATGCTCTATGCCATCGCACAGCGCACCATTTCGCCGCCGAATGCTGTGGTGCGCTGCCACGTAGCATGCGATCTCACCAAATGCTGCGGTGCCACGTGGCGTCAAGCTCTGCGGAACTGAGTGTCACACAAAATGCACGGAATGTGAGATTGCAAGGGGGGAGCGGGGAGTGGCGGGGGGAGTGCCATCCTTAGGGGGGAGCCTGAACCAGAGTTTGAGTGCCTCGTCGCCGCCCTTCTCAGCGTACAGTGCCGCGATGGTGTGTGCTCCCAGGGGGCAGTTCCCACTGACTCCCTCTGCCAAAGGGAGACCTCTCTACGCCCTCCTACCTTTACAACCTGAGGGCGGTATGAACGATATCCCGTCGTAGGAGATCTTTTTGCATCCCTTTCAAAGTTTGTGCGGCTGACCCCCAGTCCTCCCCATCTCCGATCTTTGCCCCCCCTTTCGCGTTGTGTGCCCCTCAGCTTTGTGTTCTTTCTGATCTCCCTCCAGGCTTGCGCATACATGGGGTGCAAGACGGTGCGGGTTGACCCACGCTGTCTTAGGGGTGGCGCTCGCGGCAATGCAAAAGCTGAAGGCTGGCGTGAAAGAGGAGGGTGTCACTGTGGCTGCCATCACGTCGATGTCTGTGGTATGATTGCTCTTTACCCTCCGTCGCCAACGTGCGTGTTTGTTCGCTACCTAGGCCTTCTGATTTGGAGGCCGTGAGTGCAGCCATCGCCGTCGGATGTGCGCTGTGAGTCCGTGAGTGAAGCCATCACCATCGGATGTGCGCTGTGAGGCCGTGAGGCTATGGCGTAGAGAAGCTGATTTAGGGACAAGGGCATGATGACGGCGGAGCGATTGGGCAGGATGACCTCGGGAACTACATCTCCTCCTGCAATTACTACAAAACGAAAGCCAAAAACATCAAGGTGCGAGCATGACCGCATGACCGCATGACCGCATGACCGCATGACCCGGAGCTCAGGCGCTGCAGCACTCTCGCCCGAGCCATGAGCTGCGATCACGAGGTCCGCGCACATGGATTGGGTAAGAGTCAGGAATACAAGGGTGGCGAGGCAAGGTCGCAGTCCAGTCACAGATCCGTCACAGATCATCAAGGGGTCAGAAAAGACCGTCCATTGCGCGCCTTACCTACCCCATGCAAGGGGCACGCCGCAAGCAGCGCAATGACGCGTCATCGAGATGAGCTCTCGTCTTTGTGGCAACAGGCGATTGCCGAGATTCTCACCCAGCGCTTCGACGGCCGCATCCCTAAGAGTGCCACCCAGCTCACATCCCTTCCAGGAGTTGGCCCGAAGATTGCCCACCTGGTGAGCCTGTCATGTGGCCCGTGGTCGCTTCCTCCACCCATCACAGCTCCCTGTATGCTTGCCCGTCCGGCGCTCATGCCTTGGCTTCACAGGTTTGAAACAGGACAATTTGTGCATCAGCAGACCTCCACCAGGCCGTCCTCCGCTCGGCTCCGCCGCACGTCGTGGATGTGTCGGCGTACAGCCCTGGCTGCAGGAAGAGCTGGCGCTAAGGTGTTCATCAATGCGGGGTGGTCGGGAGAGCGGTGGCCTGCAGGTGATGAGCATCGCCTTCGGGAAGAACTCTGGGATTGTTGTGGACACGCATGTGCATCGCTTTGCGAGGCGGATCGGCTGGACCAGCGATTCTGCGGCTCGCTCAGTGCGCCCTCGCATTACACCAATATCCGCATTCCTGCTCGCCGCCCCCCGGTTTCTTCTTGGCTGCACAGGCCGCTGCCTGCACAGGCCACTGCCTTTGATGATCTGCCGACCTGCGACGTGTCTCTTGCTTTGTATCTTCTGTCGCCTTCAGTCGCAACCTGAGGAGGCTCCCTTCCTGCTCGGACCTATCACCAGGTTGTTCTTGGTCCCAGACATCCGTGGATTGGACCTCGATGCGTGACACTTCGAGCGGAGCTGTCCAAAACGCTTCGGGAGTCAGAAACGTTGTTCCTGGAAATCCAGTTTTCCAGGGAAATGCTCCTTCAGTAATTTCCCCAGGAAGGACTCGATTTCGTGATTGAATTGATACCTTGCTGCCATCCATTCATTGCGGCTCTGCCCCTTTAGTGATAGCACTGTCCGGTGCATCTTCTTTGACGAATGCTGCGCGCCATCTGGCGCCCTGGGCGCTGCGGACTATTCTGCTGTTGCGCGTTCTTTTTTCCAATGCCGCCCTGGACCTAGAGAGCATACTACTGTTGCGCAGCTCAGACACAGAATGGAACAGGCGCGAAGCAAATGGGCACCTGGGGGATGTGCAGGCGGAGCATACACGCAAGGATCTTGAATTGTGGATGCCCCAAGGCCTGTGGGTGCGTGCTCTGATGACTTGATACAATCATTCTCTTCGCCGTGTGGCTTGTTCCCACAAACAGCATGAAAGGTAGCTGGATAGAGGCTTAAGGCCCTGGACAGGCCATGTTCAAGCACCATGGTATTCCCCGTGATCAACAGTTCTTTGTGTGTACAAAAGACAACAAATACATAGCGGCATGATTGGGTGCTTTGATGAAATGCAGGGGGATATCACGCTGCTGATTATTGGGTTTGCACAAAGAATCTGCACACCGACAAACCCGAAGTGCAACGAGTGTCCACTTCAAACAAGGTGCCCCACTGCAAGGGCTATCGGTGATGATGGCAGCGATTATAGGTGGTAGTGATAGATGCACATGGTAGGGGGTTCGGTGCCTTATCCACGGCAGTAGGCTTAATGCGGAGGCAATTGCCTAATGGCGATTAGCAGAGAGGACGGTTGATGCACAGCTCCACAATTTAGCTTCCAGTCGTTAACCTGGTATATTGATGTGTCCAGAATGTTTTTAATTTTCTCTAGAAGGTCGTGAACATAATAGTCACATGAGAATCGGGTGAGTTCCGCCAGCCATGAACATTGTATAATCATATTATTCTGCAAAAGTTCATGTCAAGTGACATGTGGCGCAGCATGAGCAATAAGGCTATTACTGTTCCACTGATGTTCATGCTCTGAGAACAATTTAGGAACAACACTGCAGGGTCCGACAATTGTCATTTTTCACAGAATATGAAGCATGCGTCCACTCCTAAATTAGGTTTTTGAATATGCCTGTTTATTGTGCCCCACGCATTGCTAAAGGGGTTGCATTTTTGCAACATTGACGTTCCGCGTTGGCACAGACTGTGGATGTTTGTTGGCATGCACCTAATCGCCCTCCGCACAGAATCAAATATTCATTTAAAAAGAACAGATTCGAGCACTTGGATCGTTTATACTTTTAAAAACTGATTTTATGAGGAAAGTCCATTTTCTAATTCCTTACTGGCGATGTCAAAAGGTACACAAAGAAAAGTTTGCTTTCATCGTCACTCAGGTTATCGCTAATTGTACCAGTCGTGTTAGATTTCGAGAGGTTTACGACTAATATTCAGTGCGGAATTGATGAACATAAATTCTCCCGGAATGCGTGCGTGTGAAACCAATATAAACCGTGTTGAATAAACAACTTCGGTTTTTTGGTAGCGCAGGCCGATATCCGCACCGCTGCATTGAAGAGTTTCGTTTTTACGACGATAGACGATTTCATCGACTTTCGGATATTTTGACAGGGTGCTAGCAGGGTGCTGATTTTTTTTCAATAGGCCATTCGACTCTAGTAGGCCTTCGTGGAATGTGGAATGTGAAATAAAGTGAAGATTATACGGGCGGGGAAATAAACGGTCGATTTGTTCAATGGTGTACTCGTTTACGAAACATCCATCAGACTCTTGAACAATGGCACTGAGTCATTTCACCACATGTAGTCATAGAATAAGTCGCCATATACCATTGATATTAGTGCTGCGATCTTATGTATGTAAGCAAGCAAATAATTTGCCCAGCATGCATGCCTGTAAAGAGCAGGGTTAGGGATGCGCAATTCATTAATATATATACAACGTATATATATATATATATATATATATATATATATAGTGACAAATATTGCACCATACCCTGAGATTACAGGCTAGATTAGTTTCGATGGTTTGCAAACTATTTCAGAATAAGAGCCGATAAGGAAAACGTTCACCTTGGACTCGAAAAAGGTCATCTTAGACTAATGTCCGCAAGCAGATTTCACTGTCGCGCAACTTCAGGTGTCTCGATTAAGACCGCCCTTGCTTTGCTCCTAGGGGGGACATCGGACTTCCCCCCTCTAGGGTGTGCAATGAATCACGTAACGGTATCCAAGACGTGAATGATTTTGCGCCACATCGGCTATAGAGTTGGACGTTGGACCTTTCCAGGCTCGTATGACCAGTAATAATCACGAAAAGAGAATATTTAAGGGGGGCTTAATGCGGCGGGCTCTCGTACTTAACACATCATGGGTTTTCGAGCGATTTCAGCCGTGAAAAATATTTTAATCGAACTGCCATATTCATCTGCGCTGGATTTTTCTTGCCATGTCAGTTGTGTCGGGAAAACGGTAGTTCCCAAATATAAATTATATACAAAAATGTCATACATAATTCAGAATACCCAGCGCATTACGCGTTACAGCAGTGTGAATTTTATGAACCACTTTATTGGTTCACAAGTCCCGAGTGGGGGAAATTTTGGGAAATATCATTCTTGAAAGGCGGAAGAATTTTTTAGGCAGATCTGTAAATTAAAATTCAGAATTCATATTTATATTCCAGGAAGGTCACTTTTCTATTCCAAAATAATAATATTCCGCCCCCTCTAGACTTCGATTTGGGTCACGACCCCCGAGTCCGTTTTCGGGCGCGGGAGTGGAAACTGACCCCTCGTTTCCTCCCCAACCCCGCGTGGCGGGGCGGGCGGGAGTTCCCCGCGTGCAGATACCACCATCACACGCGCAGGGGTGGGAGTGTCCCATGCATTAATAACGCCGGGGGGGGGTGGACGCTGCAATTGACGCTGTCGTCTTGGGTGATGATGGAGACGTGAACGGCGGGGAGGTGGTCAGCCTGCCTCAATTCGTTCATATACTAAGGTCTCTCTTACGCTTGGTCGTACACAAAACTTCAGAATTTCTAGATCGTGAGATATATATGCGATGCAAGTATGGGAGGCGACTGATGAACGGTATCGACCATAACTTCTCGATACCGTGGCCAATTTGATACCTGAAGTGAGAAATATGTGCAGATTGCCGCTTTGGACGACCTATTTATTCGAATAAATATATATTCTGAACGTTTGTGTCATGATATATACCATACATTTTCTGAAACTTCCGTACGCATATGTGATAACGCGTGCCTTTCGCTCAATAACATGTCTTCAGGCAAAATATGCGGTAGGCATCTGTATTAAATTACAGAATGCGGTAGGCATCTGTATTGTCGGTGTGCCAAATATATTGCAAATACAAAGAATATATATATATACTTATCTTATATATATAAATATATATTTGTATATGTATATTTGAATAATTTATGTATATAAATATATATTTGTATATATATATGTGTGTGTGTGTTGTAGCCATCAACTCGCATCTAGCACCAACTCGCATGTAACAACCTATTATATAATTATCAAATTGTTCTACATCTATGCAATATATAAATGCAAAGTAAGGGTTTGTCAGGCAAGATCTGATCAGGCAAGACCACAGGCCAGAGTTGAGCGTCTCAAAATCAACATAAGGTTGCTGTCTAAATATTGCAGGTTACGGGTAGCTGAAGTATTTTCCAATAGCACAGGGTCTAAAGCAGCCGACCAGACAAGACTGCATCTACCTGCAAGCCACATCACGCGCAACACTACTCGAGGAAGTGCACACCTTCACGTCTGGGGCGGGTGCTGTGCTAGGACAACACACGGTGTCATGCGCGGATGACTCAGCAATGTCATACATGCCAGAAGTGTCATACGCGCCTTACAGCATTAGCGCCCGAGACCCCTGTTGAGGAAGAGACCCCCTTTATATGGGAGTACACAGTACCACTGTACTGTGTAATAATGTGACATGTAGAATACTGGCACATCATACTGCATGATAATGTAGTACAAGCATATGATAGGTTGATGAGACTTGGCCATGCTGACTAGGATTACCTCAGAGAGCTGAGTGAATAAGTAATGGCCAAGGCCAAAGAAACAGTTGAGATTTCTAGAGCAAAAACAGCCGCATGGCAAAAGTCAAATATAATACCTAATTCTTACATGCAAATATATGTAGTAAGTCTAGACATAGCAGTCCTATGTCTAAAGAGCTGACCTAGCAGTACCTAGGCAGTTAGTCATTATATGCAGTCCATATAAGACTCCCATCAGTAGTTACAGTGCCTTGTGAGGAGCAGTCCTCCCACAAAATGGTATCAGTGTGCTACGCACCACCACCACCACCACCACCGCTTCCACAAAAATTTTCTACTTTGAGATTGTGACTTTTCCGTCGAATTTACGTGTGCCTCAGTTTTTCGGATGGAATTTGGGCTCTCGAGTTACTGGCGCGTTACATAGCTTTGAGTCGCAGCACTGGCCAGTAACGTTATTTGCGACTTCCTTCAGCGAGATGACTTGTGGCACTGCCAAAATTCTTCTTCAAGTTACTTGTGAGGCGTAATCTTTCTTCGCGGATTGCTTCATAATTGCGGTCTTATCTGCTGTGAGTGCCTAGTGCGCACGCAGTTCTTCGCTCGGATGTTCGTTGTGACGTTTGTTCCTCAGCAACAAAAGTTCTTAGAATTGTCAGATGCAGCATATACTTTCTTCGCGTTGTGATCTGTGATGGAAAATTTCGGCTCGCCATGGGAGGGCTCCTACTGTGGCACAGTGTGCCACAAATAAAGTAGCCCAGTGCTATCTTTCGTCTTGCGTCCGCTCTGCGCCTGGGACTTACAAATTACCTTTACAAATTATGGCAATTTTTGCGGGTGCTGCTTAAATTCGGGTTTAAGGATGGTCGAAATTCTACTTCTGGCTGCTGGCCCTTGTGTTCGCACTCTGACGCGCTGGTCGACGACTCGTCGTTTTTCTTACTCGCTGGCAATTTTGCGCCGTTAATTCTTCTCGGGAATTGTGCCAGTTGGTCAGTGTTTTCCGCGGAATCTTCGTCTACTCTCTGCTCTGCGATTGGAATGTGTGCGCAAAGTTCTTCTGTGGCTCGGAATTGGCGTGATGCAGCTTCGGATTAGCGCTATTCCGCTAGCGTGCGTGTTCTTCGTCACGTGTCTTTGCAGCTGCGCGAGATTGCACAAATTTATGCTGAGGAATTCGAGAATGTTCTTTGAATTGGCGGATGCGGCTTGCTTGCGTTGCCCTTAGCGCGCTCCAGTGTTCTTAGCAGTGGCTAACCCTAAGTGGTATCGCGCTGCAGCGTTGCCTTGACTTCCGTGGGCCGATCGTGGGCCAATTTTGCTCAATTTGCTTTCATCTTACCTCTTCAAGTTCGCTGGGAGACTTTGGTTGGGATTTGGTAGCGGCAGTTGTTTATTTGCTGTTGGGCTTGGCTTCTGCGTCTTCGCTCTTAACACTATACGCCTGTACGGCGGAAGCGCTGGCAGATTTTTCAGAATCAGATTGCTGCGTTTCTCCACCAGCTTAGGCAACGTTTTCAATGTCCTCTTCACGGCGGGCTTCTTCGCTGTATGTTCCGCCTCAGCGGCGCTCGGGGGTGGCGGAGGCTGCTTCTCGGCCCTCCGGGCTCTCTAGCTCGGCCCGGGTGTTTCAGCTCCGGGATGGGCTTGGGGCTTTGGGGCCCACCCCGTACTTTGTCCCGGAGTGGGAGGCGCCGGCCGGGGCGCGGCGGGGCAGCAGGGGGGGGGAGCAGTACAACGCTCTCTGGAGGGCGAATACGCGCTTTTGGCGAGCGCGCCTCTACCTCAAGAGGAACGTCGCACCCAAGCATCGCTGCCTGCCACGCCCACGAACTTCCCCAACGGCTCGCGTGACTCTCCTGAGCTGGTATCTGCCACTGTACGTATGGTTGAGTGCTACTCTACACCCCACCAGCGCGCAGGGGGTGCAGGTGCCTCAGATCTACAACGTAGCCAACCAGCTCTCGAGGAGCTCAACACGGTCGCTATAGCCACCGCTCATAATTTGAGATCATCTCCTCATAGCGAAGCTGTAGTTGACCATTTGCCTCTAGCACCAGAGCATCACGTTGAAAACCTGACTCATGAGAGCAACATATTTACGCCTAGGCGTGAAAGTGCACCTCCAAGTGGCGAGCGCGGTTTGTCAAGCGTGAACGAGTGGAGCGTCAGGCTGGCACGCCAAGCTGTAGCGGTGGATATTCTAGCTGTATTTGCGTTGCGTAATTGGTGGAGTACTTGGACAGCACGAGTGCTCAGCGGGCGTGTTTCATCTGCGCTTACGACATGGCGCCTACGTGCCCGTCTCGCACGCATGCGTGTTTCCCTTACAGCATGGCACGAGCGAGCTCACCGCAAGAATCAGGTCCAACGCAAAAAGCAAGATTTTGCTGGACACGCGAGTTCACGATTGGCGTCCCGGCTCTTGAGTGCATGGCGAGAAGAACAACGTCGTGTAAAAGAGATCACCCTCGAAATCACGGTGTGCAACATCGCCCGGTCCGAGTTCTACGTGAGGAAGTGTATGAAAGCGTGGAACAGGGTAGAAGTCTTCCAAAATTCTTTACGGCCCGTAAACTATATTTCCGCTGGCCCGCTTTCGGCCAAAACGGTCAAAGAAGAACAATGCCCGCCGCAGGCGCAAAATTTTGAAATTAAGTATGGGGGTTTGATAAAAAGTGGCATAAAATGCCTATATTTTTGGCCGAAGTTTGGCCGGCTCATGTTTTTGTGCGGCCCGGGGGCGAAAGCCCCTTCGGCCCGGTTTCGGCCCGGAGCGAGCTTCTGCGGCCCCGGGCCGGCCCGCCACGGTAAGACTTCTACCCTGGCGTGGAAGGCTACCGTGGACTTCGCTTCCAAGTGCACCACCTTTGCGGGCCAGCGTGAACAACATGTGAAGCGCGAAGTCCTCCACGAGTGGTCAGCTCTGACGGACACGCCTGACGTGACCCCGAAGCAATGGGCGACCTTGCGTAGACATCTTCGCCGCCTGTGTGGCCAAGAAGACTCCATCGCTGCAATCACATGGGAGGTGCAGCTGAGAACGAAGAGTGGAGAGCAACGCGTGATCCCATCTCGTGGACTCCTTCTGTCGCATGCTACCTCAGCAAGCCACCATTATCATCACCTCCACTCTGCACGACCACTCGTCACGACCATCCCAGCCAACCGGCCTGCAAGACTGGTGCGGTTGGGAGTGAGCGTCGAGGAGGTGATAAAGACTCTAAGGCGTACAACCACTTTGGGAGCAAGTGTTCAACAGCATGGCGTACAATCTGTACCCAGCCGCAACCCCTATGGCGTCTTGTCGTCTGAAGATGACTCCACGATCGATGAGGAAGACGTTCATTCCGCTGACTCCGCCCCACAACCACCTCGATCAAAAGCTTCATCTGCCCCACGACCCACACAACGAGAACGTGCTGTACGTGTCCAGGCTTTGACGGAGTTATCCCACAAGAAGGAGGTGGCGAAGCAGGAGCGGAAGCGGCAGAAGTTGGCCAAGCGCAAGCTCGCCAAGGCTCGACGTCGCAGTGACGAAGGTAAACTGATGTACGACTCCACCTCTACGTCCAGTGAGGAGAAGTCCACACTTTCATCGTGTCAAACATCTTCTACTGAAGCGCTCTCCTCTGACGCCTCGCACACCTCTTCATCTAGGAGCTCTCGGCAAAAGGGTGGACGCCAACGGCGGCGCCAAGCTCAAGCCACGCGACACGAGCGGCAACTACGAGAGCTGCAAGAGGAGTCCGAACGAGTCGCGTTAGATGCGGCCACTGCGCACCAAGCGCAGCTCACAGCGTTGCGCATGGACATGCACAATGCCGTGGAGGAAGCAACTCGGATGCAGCAGGAGCTCCGCACCAAGGTGTGCCAAGAAGCGCGACAAGCCGCTCTCGAATCGGCTGAGGAGCAGATAGCGCGCATGCAGCATGCCGCGGACGCTGTCTCACATCAGCATGAACAAGCGGTAGCATCGCAGGCGGAGGAAGCTGCACGTCATCATCAACAACTTCGAGAAATGCAGCGCGCCGCGGAAGAGCAACGCCAACAACTTGACCAAGCAGCTCGAGATCAACGACTGCTGGAGCAACAAGTGGCGGAGAGCAAGATGGTGGTGCAGGCCGCACTTGAAGCCGCTGACGGACGAGCGCACTCACGGCTAGGGCAACCACCTAATACCCCCGCGAGCTATGCGACCGTCACAAGTGACGCTCAAGAAGCTGAACACGAGGCTCTGATGGTGCCCCCGTCGGCCACGACTGTTGACGTACGGGGCCACAAAGGCGTGACGTTCGAGGAGGACGCCTCCACGCGTGCATCTTCCCCCACGAGTGTGCATGACCGCCTGGCCAAGGTGGACTGGCGATCCATAAGCGCGCCCGCTGCCGTTGCCATCCGGGCGCGTGTGGAGGAGCGGTTAGATGGCCACGCGGGCAACCTCGAGGCGGAACGTATATATGTTCTTCGATGTGGCGAGAAAGTACCGAGACCATGACTTGGCGTCAGGGAGCGGGCCACCGATCTCGGAGGCACCGGCTTCCCAACTCCCTCGACCACCTCACTTGGGCACAGCAGTGATCCAGAGCGGGCACGACGAGGTCGCGTCCAGCACCACCAACATCCCATGCTCAAGATGTTCTCGCAGCCCGCAACCTCCGGTAGCCATCTGGAGTTGTGACGTGATGACGCTGTCAAACATGTCTGTCGCCGCTCAACTTGTGCCCTTGTGCATCTATTGCACACGAGGAGTTTGGCCGGGTGCATTCGATCAATTCCCCACAGTGAGCCCGAAGCCGCTGTCCACGATCGTGGGCGGGGGTGGCGGAGGCGACGGCGGAGGCGATGACGACGATGACGACCAAGGGGGACCTGGTGGGCACCAAGGGGGGGGGAATGGGCCGCCTAACGAGCCTAACCCTGACGAACATGGCGACCGCCCCTCACGAGACCCTGGAGGGTCCAACGCGCGTCGTGGCGGCAGCGGAGGGGGAGGAGATGACGACCCTGATGACGAGACGTTCTATAGCTTTGGCTCTAGCAGAAGGTCCTCGTACAACGACGGCAGGCAGCAACGAGAGGAGTACACGAGGCACTCGTATGCCCTCAAGGCCGCGAAGGACATCATGTCCTTGTACTCAGCACCGCTGGAGGGGTCCACGAACCCCTTCGGCCCGCTGCTGCGGTTCGTAGACGAGTTCGCCAGGTGCTTAGCCCTTCCAGTGGTGCTCCTCGCGATGAACACCCCGTGCAACGTGCCCAACGGAGCGTTCGAGCTCGGAGAGCCGATTCTCTCGGTGCATATCTTGTTGAAGGAGATCACCCAGCATTGCTTCCCTACGCCTAGCTCCGAAGGAACGGAGCTGCGAGGGGTTCTCCTGGATGCCGAGGCGGACAAGTCGTTGAACCTTGAGAAGGTCATCGTGCCGCTGGCGAAGCTGATCGTGCCGCTGAAGAGTGAAATGGCCACCTTGGGCTCGTTCCTACGCCGAGTACGCCAAACTCAAGGACGCATGGCGACACCGCGCAAAGTGCGCGAGTTTTGGGATGGACTGCATCTAGCCCATCGCGTAGTGACCATGTTGGCGACACACGAGCTCACCACACCGGTTCCGGAATCCGACCTCCTGGACGTCTTCCTCTCGGGCTTATCCGCGGAGGTACGGAAGGAGGCGTTCGAGATTGCAGAGCGGAAGGGGACCCCCTTGATCCTCCTCGACCGCGCCCTTCCAGCCAGTCGACGCCTAGCGCTGGAATACGCCATTGAGGCGGAGTTGCATTTGAACAACGCGACGATTAGGAGAGCGCCAGTGCAGCTACTGGCAGCGGTGGAGGTCTCGGAGGAGCTACTAGCTCTAGCCGAAGATCGTCCCGCGGTTGCAACTCCTACTGGGCAACGTCTGGGCTCCCCGGAGTACACTGGTTGCAGGTTGTGCCAAAGCAAAGAGCACTATGCTCGAGAGTGCCCACAGGCTGCTCTTCGTAAGAAGGAGTGGGCCAAAGCACTTCTGGCTGAAACTTTGGACCTGGTCATGCACGAAGTGGAAACGGATGAATACTGCGACGTGCTCAACGCGGTGTTGCCAAAGGAACTAATGGATTTTGCCGCGGAGGACTCCCTCGAGCTCGGAGTACCCTCCAAGTCCTAATGAGCTCGGGCTGTGGAACCCCACATCCCCGCAATGAGCCCCCCTCCTACCTCTCGGAGCAGCAGTTGCGGGAGAAGTGGAGAAGAGCCCGTCGACGTCAAAGGCGGAGTGCTCCTTGCACATGATACCTAGACTCCGATGAGCTCAACATGCTACCCTCGCGGGCGATGACTAGCCCTCCTCCCGCGCCGGAGCGTCAAGTGGTCGAAGCTCGCCTTCACAAGGAAGCCAAGTCTCCAGTGTGTACGAGCGAGGACCTCTCAGACGACTCCCAGCACGTTGAGAAACGGCACCGACGTACCCTGAAGGTGACCGAGAGCTACCGCGTGCACTTGGAGCCAACGGGCCAACCATTGCAAGGTTGGCAATTTCGAGCTGTCCGAGGGCAAGGGACGAGCGCTTTACGCTCCAAAGTGGGCACACGGGGCTTGAGGTCCTCCATCAAGGCTCTGGAAACGGACCTTGCACCGCCCCGTACACCTCCGCGGAGCACGAGCCCACCGCTTTGGAGAGCCGGGCATCGACGCAGCAGCCGAGGACCCACGCGGTCACCAACGCACAGCGCGGTTACCGCCAACAAGCGAGAAGCCCGAGCTCGATCACCCTTACCCGCAGCCCTTAACAAACTTAAAAGGCTGCAAGAATACCGACGACGACGTCAAGACATCCAGCTTGGGCGTCGACCTCGTACGCCCTCACCTAACGACAACACGACTGTCGAGGCAACCTCAACCACACGGAGTGACCGCCCCCGACCATGGCTGTCACCGACCCATGCAGCTCGAGCTGAAGGAGCACCAAGGAGGAGGTGGCTCAGTGGGCTGGAGAAGGTTCGCCAACGAGAGAAGCTTAAGCGGGATTATGCCAGTGGCCTCCCATATTTGGAGCGGGACTCTACTATAGACGAAGAGCTACTGCACATCTTAGCCAAGGAACAAGCGCAAGAGGAAGTAGAAGACGGACTCCTCCAGTACGCAAGTGACTTGGCGACGAATGATATGGCGCGAGCAGCGAAGGACAAGGTCATCCAAGTGGCTTTGTACCCACCTGATCACCCACCCAGGGACCTGGTGCAGACAGCCACCGCTCAAGGGCTCTTGGCCGATGCAGGCACCTACGAGTTACCATGGGACTCTGACATGGACGACCCTCCTGACCTAGGCGACCCTCATGCCAAGGACGACCCCTTCGTATGCCAGCTCAACAGCATCATCGACAGTGGGGACATGAGCCCTGGCTGGAGTGATCTCTTGGCGGCTGTATCAACATCGCGAGCGCCACCTCGACAGATCAACAATTCCAAGGCCCCCACCTTGTTGTTGTTCTGGGCGTACGTGAACGGTCGTCGCGTAACGGTGCTGGTGGACAGTGGGTGCTCCACCAACATTATCTCGGACAAGACTGTACGCAGCATTCCCTCCCTGACGCCTCGACCTCACGAAAACCCCATGCGAGTGCGAGTAGCCGACGGCGCGTCGTACGATGTCAACACGTGCGTCCGTCCTCGACTGCAAGCAGAGACCACCAAGGGGTTGTACGTCAAGCAATTGGAGCTCAGAGTGATGCCCATTGATCTTTGCGTGGATATTATCCTTGGAGGACCTTGGCTAGCCTCGAGGCTCCCACTCCCCAGTCACCCTGCTGGATTACTCCCGATGGGGTTCCATCCGGTTTGGTTCTGGAAGCAAGAGAGTGGTCATTACAGGCTGCTCTCCGGGAACGCCAGACCCCTCAAGACCCAAGGATAAGGCCATGGCGCTGGTACAAGGAGTCTTGTTGGACCCCAAAAGGGTACGCAAGGACCTTCGAGCCCTCCAATCTAAGGATGAGTGTGCCTTCGTGGTGTACCTAGCACCCGACGGCACCTTCGGGGCGGTCGCCTGTAACGAAGAGACCGACGCCGAGACCAACGCCAAGCCCATGGACGCTTCGTCCGAGCGTCGCGCCACGTCTAGCTCTGAGCAGCAAGACGCCCAAGTCGCGGGCGCCATGGACTCCTCCCAAGCGGATCTGGGTGAGACGGACGCGCCTGCGCTGATGTCCGCGTCAGACACTGACTCCGAAGCCGAGGACGCTCTACTCCTCCGGGAATCTGTGCGGCCCAGCCCAGGCACCAGTGACGAGGACCACTTGGATAAGGTGTACGCAACAGTGGAGTCCACCCGCCCACAAAACTTTGACGTGGTCGCGCTGGAGGGTGCTGTTGGCCCCCCGGCGGACAATGCGCCATCCAACAACCTACATCTGGGGTTCTTCCAGAGCAAGCGGGAAGCTTTGGGAGCATTTGCTCTATTACCTGAGCACGTACGTGCCCAGGCAATCGACGACCACGCGCAAGGGAAACCACCCACCTGGCATGCCGAAGCCGCAGCCGCGCTGGAGCAGGGAAGGCGCTTACTCCGCGAACGTCGGCCGCGACGCAAGCGTGTGCGCTGGAGCGACGAGAAGCCCCATACTGAACAAGGTTTATCTCAAGAGCAGGCCGCTCCAGTGGCCGAGGAACCACCGTCACCGCCGCCCAAGCCCCATGCCATGGAAGCGGAGGAGCCGGACGAGATTGACGAGACAGTGTCCCCGGAGATATGGCAACAGCTGCGCGACCTTGAGGAGGAGTTCAGGGACGTCATATGTACGGAGCTGCCTGACTCCGTCCAAAGCCGCGACTACAAGAACAACATTCGCTTGCGATCCGATTGGAGTGGGCAGCCGCTACATCGGCGTAACTACAAGTTGTCGCTAGAGGAGCTTCGGCAACTTCGTGCACAACTTGACGAGCTGTTGGCCAAGGGGTACATCCGTCCATCGGCGTCACCCTGGGGTTGTCCGGTACTTATGGTGCCGAAGCCGAGCAACCCTAAGGAGTTGCGCTTGGTTATCGACTACAGGTCGATAAATGAGATCACGGTCAAGGACAAGTACCCTCTTCTTGACGTACAAACCCTCCTCGATGACCTACAAGGAGCAACCGTCTTCTCCACCGCAGACGCCTTGTGGGGATTCTGGCAAGTCCCCATGGAACAGGAGGACATCGAGAAGACAGCCATGACCACCCACTTCGGAGCTTACGAGTGGCTGGTCATGCCTATGGGACTGAGCAACTCACCGAGCACGTGGCAAAGAATGGTGACGCAGTACCTCGGACACCTACCCTTCTGCAGAGTGTTCGTGGACGACATCATGATTTTCAGTGACACACCTGAGCAGCATGTCGGCCATGTACGAGCTGTATTAGCTGCCTGTCGCCAGCACAAAGTATACCTCAAGCGAAGCAAGTTGAAGTTGTGCATGCGAGCAGTACGCTTCCATGGCCATGTGTGCAGTAAGGAAGGTTGTCGCCCCCAACGCGACAAAGTTGCCTCAGTTCGCGATTGGCCGGAGCTCGAGACTGTCACCCACGTGCGCCAATTCCTTGGAATGTGTGGCTTTTACCGGCGGTACATCCAGTCCTTCGCTCACATTGCCCACCCTCTCACTCGCCTCACGAAGATGGGAGTGCCATGGACTTGGGGCAAGGAGGAGAAAGCAGCCTTCCAACGATTGAAGTCAGCATTGATTTCAGCACCAATCCTCGCCCTACCGGACCAGCGCTCAGCAGCCGATGGGTCTCGCCCATTTTGCGTGCAGACCGACGCGAGTGGGGTCGCACTAGGAGGCGTGCTGATGCAAGACCTGGGACGAGGTCTTCAGCCGTTGGCCTTCGAGAGCAGGCAATTCTCCTCGGCCGAGCAGAACTACCAGGCTGGGGAGCGGGAGTTGTGCGCCATCCACCACTGCACCACAGTGACGTGGAGGCATTACCTTATATTCACCGACTTCAAACTCATGGGTGACCACAAACCCTTGCAGTGGCTCTTCGCACCGGCTCGGGAGCTGAGTCGACGCTAGGCACGCTGGTATGAGAACTTGGTGGAAGTGGGCGTGCACCAAATGGAGCACGTACCTGGCCGATGCCTAGTAGTTCCGGACGCCCAATCCACACGACCAGACTACAAGCAGTCATCCGCCAGGGAGGGGCTCAAGGAGAAGGGCGTGGTCGACCGGGATACAGACGAGCCTCGTCAGAGTGTGCCAAGGGAGCCGGCTGAGAGCTCGACCCCCGCCGATCTCACCTCATCAGTATTGTTTCGGTGCAATCGACGAGGACGACACCGACGAAGAGCCGTCCGAGGAGCCCGCTAAAGTCAAGATCCTTGAAGACCCCATCTCCCCATCTCGGTGCTCGACACCACGTTTGATTACTCCGACTCTGAAGACGAGTCTGTACCTCCGGTCAGCCCTCCGTTGGTCGTTGGGGAGCCCACTCATCTGAATGGGCTCACCTGGGTGGAAACCCCCGACCTGTGGGAAGACGCAGCTGAGACGTTGCACACCGCGGAGCGCGCCTTGCATGAAGCCACCCTTGCGGGTGTCACTACTCGCTCTCGCTCGCAACCGGAGCAAGCCCCCTCTCCAGCCCCCTCAACTCCCCTTAGTCCTTCCCCTCCCAGCAAACAAAGTTCCCCTCCCGCGTCAAGCTCCCACTACGATAACGTGGTGGACCGGCAGGACTGGAAACTGGTAAAGGAGAAGTTCGAAGAGATCTCAGCGCAGTACGGCCCGTTCGACGTGGACGCGTGTTGTGACTCCATGGGCGTCAACCGCCAGGTGGACACCTATTGGACGGAGTGCCTGAAGCAGCAATGGCGGGGAAAGCACGTCTGGTGCAACCCCCCCTACACCAAGGATAGCAACCTCATTGAGAGGATCCTACGCCACTTTATGGCTGAGTGGCGCGCCGCCCCAGAAAACACGTCGGCGATGTTCCTACTGCCGGACTATGACGCGTCCTGGCGCACCCTTATCCAGCCCAAGTACGGCCTGCACGTGGTCAAGGTGTTCGACCTCAAGGATGCCAAGGGTCACCATACATGCTTGTTTGAGTCACCAGATGGAGGCCGACCAGCGCTGCGGTGGCCCGTGCTGCTGGTGTGGGCGCCAGCGGCCAGCCGGACTCGGCCTCGAGCGAAGAGTGCCCGTGCGCCCGCCGCTCAAGGTGCAAGCGAGCCTATGGTCACGTCAGGGCCAGCGGCCAATGCACGCGCAACCAAAGGACCACTGAAGGCATGCCAGTTCGTGAAAGCACTACGCGCGGAGTACGAACGTAGCCCTTACCTCACGATGTTAAAGGAAGAGCTTTTAGCCGCCCCGCACCAGCGCACGGACACCTTCCGTATGGTTGACGACATGATCTGGCGCATCGCGGAGGGACGCTACCAGCTGGTGTTGTCGTCCGACTCTCCCCTTCGGGAGATAGTCATGCGTGAAGCGCACGAGTCTCCCGCGGCGGGACACACCGGGCGAGATAAGACTCTCGCTCGGATAGTGCGGCGGTTCTGGTGGCCCCGCATGAACAAAGACGTCACCGACTGGACCCGCTCGTGCTTGATATGCCAACAGACCCGCCCGAGGAACAGCTATCCGGATGGCCAGCTGAACCCCCTCCAGGTCCCGGTCAGGCTGTGGCAGGTGGTGAGCATTGACTTCGTCACAGGGCTGCCGCGCACGGAGCGGGGCTACGACGCCTTCGCCACGTTCACGGACAAGTTGTCCAAGATGGTGCACGTGGTCCCCATGCTGTACTCCGACAGTTCCGCTGAGCAGGTGGCACGAATGTACTTCGACCATGTTTGGCGACTGCACGGTGCTCCCATGAAGATCGTTTGTGACAGGGACTCTCGCTTCCGTGACGCCTTTCATTTGGAGTTGCATCGCCTTATGGGGGTGCAGGTGGCCTCCACTACGCCGTACCATCCACAAGGGGACGGCCAAGCGGAGCACACAAACCACACGGTGGAGCGCATGTTGCGCGCCTACGTTGACGCAAACCAGACAGACTGGGATTTGTGGTGCACCCCGGTGGAGTACGCCATTAACGACTCCAGGTCCGCGGTTACCGGATTCACACCCTTCGAGCTTTGCTATGGGCATGCCCCAGCGTCGCAGCTCGACTTCTTCGTAGAAGCTGCGTTGGCCTCTCGTAGGGGCCGCGCCAAGGGGGGGAGAGAGGACGTCGTGAAGAAAGGCACGGCCCACGAGACCGCCCGGCAGTTTGTTCAGCAGTTGCAGACTGCTCGCGATAGGTTGCTGGTAGCTCAGCAGCAGCAGGTGGCCCAGTATGATGCTCGCCATCGCGCTCGCCGGTACGCAATAGGTGACATGGTGTGGGTGGACGCCACGCATCTCACCCAGCCCGGGGATCGGGGCCTACACAAGAAGTTGCTGAAGAAGCGCCTGGGCCCGATGGAGGTGCTGGAGGCCTTCCACAGCGACCGGCAGATGGAGCTCGCCGAGGACCGAGGGGCCCCCGCGGCTTACCGCCTGAAGCTACCACCACAGTGGAAGGTGCACGACGTCTTCACCGTGGATAGACTCACCCCAGTGGAGTCGGGCCAGGACAAGTTCGCGGACAGGAGTGCGGAGATTCCGCCCCCCCCTGTGGACGTAAGCGGTCGTAAGGAGATGGCGGTGGAGTGCATTGAGAGGTCACGCACGAGGAGACGTAGCGGGCGGACATGGACGGAGTACATGGTGAAATGGGTAGGTATGCCGCGCTCCGAGAATGAATGGAAAACTCGCGAGGACCTCGAGTTCGATGGAGTTGGCCGAAAAGGGATACCTAACCGCGCTCTTCAGGAGTTCGAGAAGGTCGAGGCCAAGAGGCAAGAACGTGAAAAGAGTAGAGTCACTCGCAAACGCGAGGAGTCAGCAGGAGCGATATGGTTGACGGATCCTGAAGAGTTACAGGCGGATGGAATGGCGTGGATCCCGGAAGAACGAGCCGACGACGAGGTGGGCACATTCGCGACGGTGTCGTCCACTAGTTTCATGCCATCCCAAGGACCTGGTCGAGGAGCGGCACGCCTACAACCGTCTCGACGCCCAATACGGATCTTGGTGTTGTTTTGTGGCACAGGCTCCGTCGAACGACAGTTCAGCAAGC
>LGRX02031948.1:0-20396 GCA_001247695.2 Cymbomonas tetramitiformis | reverse complement strand
TTGGTGAGGTGGCTGCGGCTGCGTCGGATGATGGTGTTGGTGAGGTGGCAGCTGGTTGGTGGTTTGACGCCTGCAAACGCCGACCTCACCCCTTTAAAGTCCAGAAATTTTTATGAGCGGTTTAGCGCTGCCCGCGCTGCTGATAACCACGCCCGTGGTCAAATCCTGAAATTTTCAGGAGCGTTTTAGCGCTGCCCGCGCTGCTGGTAACCACGCTCGTGGTCAAATCCTGAAATCTTCAGGAGCGGTTTAGCGCTGCCCGCGCTGCTGGTAACCACGCTCGTGGTCAAATCCTGAAATTTTCAGTAGCGTTTTAGCGCTGCCCGCGCTGCTGATAACCACGCTCGTGGTCAAATCCTGAAATTTTCAGGAGCGGTTTAGCGCTGCCCGCGCTGCTGGTAACCACGCCCGTGGTCAAATGGAAGTGAGAAGGTCGAATTCAGGGTGTCATACGTCCTAAAAATCAAGCGTCTGAGTTGAAACGCGCGTTTCAGGCGATGCGCGCATTTCAGGCGATGCGCACATTTCAGGCGACGCGCATATTTCAGGCGATGTGCACATTTCAGGCGATGTGCACATTTCAGGCGATGCGCACATTTCAGGTGAAGCGCCCACTTTACTGCACGTGGTCGAATCCTGAACTTTTCAGGAGCGGTTTTAGCGCTGTCCGCGCTGCTGCTAACCACGCCCGTGGTCAAATCCTGAATCTTTCAGGAGCGTTTTAGCGCTGTCCGCGCTGCTGCTAACCACGCCCGTGGTCAAATCCTGAAACTTTCAGGAGCGTTTTAGCGCTGTCCGCGCTGCTGCTAACCACGCCCGTGGTCAAATCCTGAAACTTTCAGGAGCGTTTTAGCGCTGTCCGCGCTGCGGGTAACCACGCTCGTGGTCAAATGGATGTGAGAAGGTCGAATTCAGGGTGTCAAAAGTCCTAAAAATCAAGCGTCTGAGTTGAAACGCGCGTTTCAGGCGATGCGCGCATTTCAGGCGATGCGCACATTTCAGGCGATGCGCATATTCCAGGCGATGCGCATATTTCAGGCGATGTGCACATTTCAGGCGATGCGCACATTTCAGGCGATGCGCACATTTCAGGCGATGCGCACATTTCATGCGATGCGCACATTTCAGGCGATGCGCGAGTTTCAGGCGATGCGCACATTTCAGGCGATGCGCGCGTTTCAGGCGATGCGCACATTTCGCGCGAAGCGCTCCTTTCAGGCGAACATGCCTTTCAGGCGACACGCGCCATCCTGGTGATGCGCGCCATTCTGGTGATGTGCGCCGTCTGGGCGAAACGCGCCTTTCAGCCGGTGTGCGTCGTTCAGGCGGTGCGCGCCATTCAGGCGAGTCGAGCGTTTCGGGTGATACACGTGTTTCAGGCGCCAGGCGCATTGCAGCGAAGCGGGCATTTCAGGCGACGCGCCAATTTTGTGCGAAGTGCGCCTTTCGGGCGATCATGCCTTTCAGGCGACACACGCCATCCTGGTGATGCGCGCCATTCTGATGATGTGCGCCGTCTGGGCGAAACGCGCCTTTCAGCCGGTGTGCGTCGTTCAGGCGAGTCGAGCGTTTCGGGCGATACACGTGTTTCAGGCGACAGGCGCATTGCAGCGAATCGGGCATTTCAGGCGATGCGCACATCTCGTGTGAAGCGCTCCTTTCGGGCGAACATGCCTTTCAGGCGACACGCGCCATCCTGGTGATGCGCGCCATCCGAGCGAAACGCGCCTTTCAGACGGTGTGTGCCTTTCAGGAGATGCGCGCCATTCAGGCGAATCGAGCGTTTCAGGCGAGGCGCGAACTTTGCAGCGAAACGAGCATTTCAGGCGATACACGCGTTTCATCGATATGCGCATTTCAGGCAAACGCGCCTTTCAGGGCGGAACGCGCATTTCAGGGCGAACAGGGCGGAACGCGCCTTTCAGGGTGGAACGCGCCTTTCAGGGGAACGCGCCTTTGTCAGGCCTTTCATGTGAGGGCAGGAGTCAGGAGTCAGGAGTCAGGGAAATGGAGACAGGAGGTATAAGAGTGAGTAGGGAAGAGCGCGCTTGCGGAGTCGGCGAGTCACTGCTGCCGGTGGGCTGCGAGCTTGAGGGTGACGTGCGTTTGCTGTGGGTCGATACCCACCAGTGAAGTTGGTTTCGTGGACCTGCACACCAAGCCATACAGAGCCTTCATGTCATGCAGACCTGCACACACACAGACCTGCGCACACACACACACACACACAGACTTGCACACACACAGACCTACACAGACCTTCATTCAGACCTGCACACCGAGCCATTCAGAGAGAGACTCTGTATGGCTGGAAGGGCTGAAAGCAGGTGTCGCAGTTGGCATGGCACTTGAAAGGTCGCAGAGCTGCGCAAAGCTGGCGTCTCAGGCGCCATGGCTGCGAAGCACTGCACCCGTGCTGATGAGTCACAACAGAAGCACCCTCAACAAAAGTTGCTGACCCAATCTGCCACAAAGTTTGAAAGACCATGTCAGGCATGCACAAGCTGGCCTGAAGTGCACTGAGCCTATGGCTGCCGTGTCACTCCGCGCGCGAGCCTGGTGCCATCACATAGGAGTTCACACACAAGTGAAAACAAAGGAGATCCGAGGAATATTTCAAAACCAACGAAGAGGTTCGGCACCCTGTTAGGTGATACCGTTCCAGCAGAACAAAACAACACTTTGCAATTGGGCATTCACTCCAGGCCCGAGCTGGCGCGTCGCCAACCATGAATTCCCACAACCTGTCATACAGGCTCGTCGGGGAATCCACCGCTGCCAACGCCCACAAGGGTCGAATTCACAAATACAAACACAATGAAAACTGAAGGAAAAAACATCCGGTTGCAATGCTGTCGAAAGGTTGCAGTCGGGTGTTTGGACTCGAGCTGGCGCGCCGTAAGCCGTGAATTCCCACAACCTGTCACACAGGTCCGTTCGGGGAATTCAACGTTGCCACAGCCTGCGCAGGTCGAATTCACAAAGGTTAACACCATACAAACTGAGGGAAAACATGGGTGCGGCTACAACCTCGTCAAACAGCGACAGTCAGGTGTCACGGCTCGAGTTGGCGCGGCTACGGTTGTGCATTCCCAAACGCCGGTCATATATGCCGGTTTGAGCATATTCGGCAAGCAAGCCCTGCGAGGTTCGAATTCGCATAGCAAATGGTACAAAATATCGCACAAAAAGGCCGGGCGCATCGTGCACACGCGTGAATACCGCTGAGAGTGCCTGAGACGGTTCGCCGTCGCGGGTGTGAATTTATGACAAACGCAGCTTCGGGCTATCTCGCCGCTAGGCACTCAAAGGGAAAAATGCCCCTCTGTGGGAATTCGCGATCGTGTTGTGAATTCGTGAACGTTTTCGGACAGCAGAGGATCTCCAGCGCTGCGGAACTGCGACATGCGTTTCTACTGCTATGCCACGTAAAACATGCCAGGCGGCAACGCGCTTCAGCCGTGCCGGCTCGTAGATTCGCAAAACGGGCACGGGACTAACTTGTACTTGCAGACTGTAGATTCAGGCTCAGGTAAAAGCATGCAACGCAGAAAGGCAAGCGAGCAACACGGGGGCAATTCACAGATGAAACAAGTGCAACGGCACGACTTCGCACATACGTCAGAGTGGCGTGCCGGCACTCTGGGGATCCGAACCAGACTCTTACAAACTGCTAGTGACGAAGCTCTCATGTGGATTCGAAGCATATGTATGTATATATCACATTTAATACTAGGCCACAAGAGGCAAATATCACTGTCCCGCAGAATGGTTTTGAAAGGTTCGGATCTAACTTTTCGAAAGCAGAGCTAGCTAAATACTCAAGCGAGCGTAGTGAAAGTCCGTGAATGCCATTGTCGTTTCGGATGCCCTGTGACCATTGGTTCCCAGTGACAGCGGCGTTTGGTGTCAACGCGTGCTTGCGTTTGCCCTGTCATGCATTGCCGAGACGTCATGTGTGGTCGTGTCGTGATGTCACTTCGCGTGATGTCGTGCTTGACGCTCTGCGGTGCTCTCGGATCGGCACGGGCTGGTCGCGGCGACGTCGATGTAGCGCCTGGCGAGGCGTTGTGCATGCTTCAAACTGGGAGGGAGATCTGAGCTGGAGGGTGAACGTGATATGCTCCGGGCGCTCGAGCGGACAATGAACTGGGGTAGGACCGTGACTGAAGGGGGGAATGACAATTACTGAAAAAGGGGGTCATGGTTGGGGCGTTTGCTGTGGGCTGAGACGGGCGCGATGGGGGCAAATGCGGTGGGGTCTGACATGGGCTGCGGTAGCGTGACTAAATATGGGGGGTGTGACAGGCCTTTCAGGGGTGCCCGAGGGACCCCTTCTAAGCGTGTTCATAGTTGTGACAGGTCGATAACCTGACGAAACGGATAATCAGGGTGTATATATATAAGTGATATATATACACAACGGAAGCAGAAACACAGTGCTAGGTGATCGTGATAACATAAACTAAAACTAGAAAGGCATTTACGGGCTATCTAGTGAAGCACGGAGCGGGGGCATTGTGATAGGTGACACACGCGCATCGAGGGGTGGCAGAAGGAGGAGCATGCCCCCCCATACAGTGGGGGGAGATCGGCTCTCCCGTGAGCGACGGGCGATGGGGGATGGGACACCCCTTACACTGGGGGGTCATGAATCTCCGGATTAAAATTTGCCGCCCAGATCTGATGACATAGCGCTAAGGCGTAGGGCGCTATGTGTTGGACTTGCACCTTGAGCGCGCAGGTTCAAGTCCCGTCTGGATCTCGTCGGGAGGTTGTTGCCCGATATAATTATATTGTCTGATCAACACTATAATTATACTGGAAGCATTTCGGTGTTTCCATCAATTGTCTTTGACACAATCATGTCCGTACAGTAGGGGCAGGCTCTAGAGGTAGTTGTCCCCAAATCGGCACCCTTTTAGAATATCGATATATATATCGTATGCTTTACCAAATCACAAGCCCGTTGATACTATATGCATCACATATGAGTCCTTGACAGCGCCCAAAAAATCGCATGCAAAAATATGAAGTTCCCGAAAAGATCTATACGGTTGAATACACTCCTATATAAAGAGCCATGTCGCCAAATCGGCACCCAGACTACACATGTAACAACGAAACAAGGTATAATTCATGCATATATATTTCGTATTCTATGACGAATTGGGTTGTCCAAAAGGCACCATTCAAAAGGCCGTGGAAAAACGGTCCAAAAAATTTATACATGTTACGAAAATAGATCACTAGAACGGAAGTTAGCCTCCTTCAAACACATGGCATTTTCCTGCTTTCACGAGGCGCGATTAGGCTGGGAAAACATTGAGAAAACATAATCGTCCATCGTATAAAACAGTTTTTTTTCTCGAATCTGACGGTCTGGCAACGGAATGAGACTATTCAAATGCAACGTGCGACGTATAAATATGTTGAAGTACAATACTATTGGGTATCGCTATAAAAAGGGGCTTGAGAGGAATATATAAAGTCATAAAGAATAGTGAAATATCACATATATATGGATATACGTACTCGAAAATCCTCGAAAATCATGCCCCCCAAACCGAAAATTAACCATTGATACATTACACTTTCCATAGTTAATAGACTCGGTGCTGATTTGGGGACAGTGCCGATTTGGGGACAACTACCTCTATAGGTGCATGGTAGCTCGTGGCGTGGGCTTACACTTAGGCTGAGGTGCGAAGTGGTTGGCCTTGTAATTTGTCACCCATGAATTTTAATCGACCCCCATCCGCCCACCATGCGGACATGTGAGAACAAACACACAGTGAAGCACTACAAGTCAAGGTGCAACGCTCGCATATGTCAACCGTGAAACTGTGAAGCTATACACAAGATAATACGATGTGTTATAGCTTCCGCTGAAAGAATGTGATGACAGCCCCTAAGGTGTCAGATGTGGAAATGACAGATGCTATGAACTGTCTGACTACCGAAGTCGATATCGGAGATGGCGCTGATGACAGTGAAGAAGTCATAGTAGTCGAACCATATCGGTGATGACACAGATGATGATGACACTGTCGGCGTGCCAAATCCAGCACACCACCTCGAGTGAGGTGGGCAGACCAGAATGAATGCACTTATACCAATCTCCAGTCCAGACCAGAAAGAACCACAATCATGCCTGCCAGGGCTGAAAACCCCAAAAAGCTGGACAAAGTCCACACGGTCCTGGCAGGCCTATCAGCTCCCTGTCTCTAGTGCCAATCCTCCACCGGGGGAATAGTATGCTGCTGTGCCCTGAGGGTCCCCACACCTGCGGTGCCATGCAGCCGGATGCTTCGTCAGGGATATGGCAAGGAGTACCCGAAGGCAGGTCCAAGTCGCCCCGTCACCGTCAGACTTACAGACAAGGGAAGATGTAGAGAGGGTCACAGCGGGTGGAGGCAGAGGCTCTCACGTACGAGACAGGTGCCGGTCACGGGTCCCCGAAGGGTACATAAGGTCGTAGGAGTCAAGGTACGGCATGCGACATTCACATAACAGGTCTTGTGCATGCTTGCTAAACCTCTAGGCTAACTGTCAATCTATCAGCTGGTTGTATTCCGTATACATATTTTCAAAACCAAATCATAAAGTACCTGCAACAAAGTACCTGCAAAGCACAGTCAGATACAAAACCCAAAACAGGACAAAACAGAGGGTACTCACAGTCAGATCATGCTGCTGCTTTCTGAGTAGGCCTCCATGTCGAAAATCCAAAGGATCCGGCAGCCTGAATCACTGCCTTCTGCATATCCATGTAGCTGTCAAAGAGCATGTTGAAGTAGGGCACGGTGTTCTTGGTGGGAGGAACTGGCTTGGTGTAGGGGTCAGCCAAGTTCTTCTCCGAAGGTACCCTCCAGCATATGATCCAGCCCAGTCTGACAAAGTCTCTGAGCATATGGAATCTGACCAGAACATGCTTGATCTTTTGGGATAACGGGATGTTCTCCGCAATAGATCTGCATGCATCATTATCCAAGAGAAGTGGAACTGGAAGCTCCAATCTGGGGCAGGTTGCTGAGGCTGGAAGGTATTCTGTGCTCCTCATATTCTGATAGTCCACTGGCCTGCGGTCTGATTCTGAATATATCTCGAGTTCGTCTGTAACTGACTTGCCATCAGGCCTGACACCACCGACTCCTGTGCCCGTAGGTGTAGTGTAGTCCAGGAGTTTAGTCAGGAGAGTGCCCGGCTGTAATCCAGGGTAGCTGAATGCAATGTCAGTGGCGACCCTCTCTGCTTCAGTGATCTCAGAATCAAGTCCAGTAGTAGAGGGTGGTTGTCCCTGAATAGGGTGTTGAATATAGCCGAATATCTCTGTCAGCATAAACATGAGAGACACCACCCGCTGAGCTGCAGTAGATGCTGCAACATATTCTGAACCCGTAGAAGATGTTTCTGTGATGGTCTGTCTGACTGTACCATACTGTAGAATCATGCCACAGAAGAATATCACCATGCCAGAGTATGATCTAGCTGAGTTCTCAAGGTCTCTGGCCAGGTCAGCATCGGAGTACACAAACAGTGTGAGCACACGTGCTGGCCTCTCAGGGTAGTAGAAGGCCATCCTGTAGTGTGCCGTGCAGTCCAAATACTGTGCAATTCTGATAAGAGCCTTCATTGATTCTTCTGAGGGACAGGCCACAAACTGTGGTAGGTATATAACTGCATAGTAGATATCTGGCCGTGAGGTCCTGCTGTGCCAGAGCAGAGATCCAAGGATAGACCGATAGGGCTTTACCAGAGTAAGGCCAGGGTCTGCTGGTTTCGAAATCACAAGTTTAGAGTCCATAGGTGTACGGAAGTGTCTCTCGGGTATGTTGTTAGCTGTCATAAGGTCCTTAATCTGTCGAGACTGATTGAGGTACACCCCTTGGTCATCATGCTGTACTGTCATCTGAAGGATAGAGGATATAGGACCCAAGTGTTTGGCCTTAAAGGTCGCTCTGAAAGCGGTCCAGAAGGCCCTCTCAAGAGCCGTGGAACAGGCCATACCAAAGTCATCCACATATACCACACACATAGCCTTAACCGTAGGTGTGTAGATGAAATAGATACAGGCATCATGTGTAGACTGCCTGAATGATTGTCCCATGTATTTGAAACTGAGCATAAACTGTTTAACCATCCTCTGCCATGATGCACCGGCAATCTTGAGGCCGTACAGCGCATACGAGAGTAATGCATAGCTGTAGCCCTTAAAGGTATAGCCAGAGGGAAACTGAATCCACACAGGGAACTCAAGCTTAGCATGCATAAAGGCTTGAGACACGTCCAGATGTGACACCACCAGCTGGAATAGAGCTGCAAATATGAATAGCAGCCTGAAAGCTGATATCTCTGGGGTAGCTGAAGAGGTCTCCCACGGGAGGTAGCCTGCAGTAGTTCTGCTGCCGTCACCAGCCATACGGGCCTTAAATATCTGATAGGGCTTGCCTGCCCCCGTAGGGTCAGGTTTGAATGGCATAGACAGCACAAATAGTGTAGTAAGGTACTGTGCACTAGCTGGAGGTGTTCCCAGTTTGAGCTTCTCCTGCTTAACCATATCACCAACCTCCTGATCCATAGCTTTGAGCCAGTCTTCGGACTGTGGTGAGGATAGGGCCTGTTTGACACCGTGAGGTAGTTTAATTTCTGGTGCCGAGACCGCAAGCATATGGGCGATAGTAGAGGTAGGAGCATCAGATAGAAACTGCTCCATGCTGCTGAAACTGCCAAACATGTACTCTGCTCTGAGGTCACTGCTGAGGGTGTCAGAGAAGGGCAGGTAAGCTGCTGAGTGGGTGGATGGAAAGATAATTAGGTTGGCTGGGAGATCAATGTGCCAGCCAGCCGGCTCGTCGGTGCAGGGTTCCAGGATGACACCGTAGGGCCTCCTGTTGCCTCTGTGGGTGGAGATGAGAATTGCACTGTAGATAGGTGCTCTGATTGTCTGACGAGCCTTCACAATAGTCCAGATAGGATAGTGTTCATTGATGCCATTTAGCTTTCTGTAGCAGTCCAGATAGTGTAGAAGGTCCCGATAGTGCTGACCATCTGATGTCTGTGATACATATCTGACTGCCATAGTCCAGGTAACTGTGCCATCTTTCTGAATAAGCTGAACACATGCGTGTGACTCCTTACCGTCAAAGAAAGAACCAATACCATGAACCCTCGATAGTGCATAGGCCGAGACAACAGGGCTACAGGTGAATACTAGCCCAGGCGGTGGTGTGCCGTGTGCTGTCCAAGTGAAGCCGAGCCACCAAGACATGTGCACCACGGCACCACCGACTGTGATCATGAGATCTGCCAGGTGTGAGGTGGTCTCGAGGACACTGCCAGTCTGATGCCAAGCCACTGAGCCAACACCACCGACACCTCTGTCCACTGTACTGTCGCCTGATATTGACGGGAAGTCCATGAAGAATAGGAATATGCACTGAATGATAATAGCCAGAAAGGTTGTCAGGGTTAGAGCCGTGAGGTGTCGGGACCGCCTGCGGCGGCCCTCACTGTCTGCTGTCATAGTTGACCGGAATAGTTGTATTTGTGAGGCGGCATCGGGCGGCATACCCGAGCTGGTGAACTGGCCGTGGTCACTGTGAGGGTCTCCTGTGCCAGATCCAGAGGAAGAGTGTCCAGCCCCAGAATCTGACCATTCCCAATCACAAGAAACACTGTTCCCATTGTTACCAGCCCAAGTGCCACCATCAGAGCCCCAGTTATACAGTATCCCCGTCCCCGTCCCCTGGGCCCCTCCCCGTGGGCCCCCAGGTGACAGCAGTCTCAGTCTGTCCGAGGCATCCTCCTGTCCCTCAAGCATGCACACATCTGCCATGGCACAGCCTAGGAAGCCGAGGACAACAAGTGTGGAGACGAGGGCATGTCTGTAGAAGGGTACACCACCCCTACCTACACCCCTACGCAGGGCAGGTCCAGTGACGGGGGTGGAGGGTCATAGTACTGTCCTTCCCCTGAGCCACGGGGCTCAGGGCTGTCGGTCTCGTCCGAGGCCCCGACCACGGACCCCGCAGACACCCCGTGTCCGCTGGCAGGGAGGTCCATAGCCGTGGCATACAGTCCAGCTCCTGCGGTGACAGAGCACGGGCCAGGGCTGGGAGGGAAGGGCACTACCGGAGGCGGTGCTCGTGGAACCCTCGATGTCGTTGCGGCCGAAGCCGGCAGGGTGTCGTGCCACTGGGTGGGCTGGGTGTGATCCTCACACCACAGCCTGTCCCAGTGGTCCTGCTCCCTGTCGGTGAGGCCGGGAGGAGTAACAACCTTTGAAACCCGTGAGGGAAGGGACCGCCGAAGCTCCACGGGAGGGCCGGGCTCCGGTCCAGTCACAGACTCCAGCTGTGAACTCCAAGCAAGACCTCGGCCCCCAAGCCCCCCCTTCCTCCCGGGTCTCACTGTGATGTTGTTCGGTCATTGACTGAAACCGAAGGTCACCTGCCAACACCATGTCAGCGAACAACCCGGAGCTAGGCTCCAGGGGTGTCTCGTGTGCGAAGAGCGCTGACACGGGGTGCAAACAGGTGTCTCCATGCTCGGCATCGTCCGGTGTGTCACCCGATACCGTCGCGGCAGGATCCAATGTCTGAGCGGTCCCGTATAACATCACACCTGCGTCGAGATGCGATTGGATAGACGCAGGCTGTGGGTCACACGGTGAGCATGCGATGCTCGGGTCCGCACGGTAGAACGATGAAAGATCAAGCGGTGCCACGGCAGGTGCAGAGTCCATGCGGGCAACGACCGGTGGGGTGTGCGTGGTGTCACGATCGACACCACCCACCCCGAAGCTGCCAAAATGAACCCTCCCTAGAGAAAGGGAAGAGTACGGCTCCTGAAGATCCTGCTCATCGTAGCCCGTGTCTTCCCCTGCATAGCAAAAAGCTTGGAATTTTGCGGAAGCCTTCCTCTGAAGCCGATCCCACTCCTCATGTTGCTCCTGAGTGTAGGATTCAGGCTCCCAAGCATCCCACTCAGAGTCAGTCCACTCCTGTGGTGCCCAAGCGGGTGCATGAGAGGCCTCATCCCCCTGGGTGAGGTAGGCGGCAAAGGACAGGGATCCGTCGTCAGGGTACGTGCACACCGACTCCGAAGAGTCACAAATGTTTGGTGTGCCGTGTTCCCAACAGACTGCCTGAAAGGCCTCCTCCGAATGCTCATAAGCTGCCTGAAAGCGAGCTGCCAGAACATCCGTGAAGGCCCCTTCGGCTAGTGCCTCGGGGTCAAGCCGCATGGAGTGTGCCGCCAGGTGCTGCATGTGTGTACAGTCTGCCTGGCGGTGCCTCCCACCGCAGGACCAACAGTTGCCCATGAACTGCTTGGAACCCGGGTGGAAAGTGACTCGGGGCTTCTGCGATTGCCCCTTGCCCTTCTTGCCTTTGCCTTTGCCTTTGCCTTTGCCTTTCCTGCGGATTCCCTGTGGCCAATTCCCCCCCTTCGGCAAGGGGGAGGCAGCGAATCGGAAACTCTTCCCCTTCCCCTTAAAGGGGTGGGAAGGCCGCCCAGGATAGTAAACATCACGCGGGCGGGCAGGGCGCAGGTCAGGGGCTCCCCTGGAATCCAGACCGCCACGTTCACCGTGGCGGTGTCCTAATAATAATAATAATAAAACATTTACGCTAGCAAAGGGGACAAAGTCCTGAGAGTGCGGTATCCCTGCAAAGCAGGCTAGTGAAAACACCAGGGGCTACTCCCTCTGCTATAGCGCGCCCACAAAGGGGCTCAACCCACTTTTCAGCAGGGTGACATCTAGAGAAAAAGCTAAGTGCTAGGCAAAAAACTCTAGAAGATGGAGAAGCACCATGGCCGGGTGAGTGGAGGGGTGGCTGAATCTGGGCGGTGGGGAGAGAAGTCGGAGAATTAAGGGGGTTTTTGGAGACGTTGAGGAAGGGGGTCGGGTGGGCGGGGAGAGGGGGGCGGGGAGGGGAGGGGGGACGGCCCCTCCCCTTGGGGACACGGGACCATCTTTTATTGCAAATTTTTGAGAATTATTGCAGGAGGGTTTGAAGAAAGTCGTTTGATTGTTGCACAGCTTCTGTTTCTGTCATGGCTTCACTGCTCGAGATGTCAACTGTATGCGGGTCAGTGTTTAAGGTGGTGGTGGTGGTGTTTAACAGAAACACGTCTCGCCTATTTTTGGTGTGTTGTCTACAAATTCTTGATAGTTTTTTAAGAAGAGGTTTAATCTTGCCACGGGGAACACCTATCGTGTTGAGGACAGTACCAAAAAGAGGAGGGAGGTATCCCATGAGTGTGAGAACTTTGGGCCATTTAACGGTGTTTATGAAGGGCTTGGAATTTGCGTTGGTGATTGTCGTGTCGTGGTGACCACCATAATAAGGCTCAATATCACTCTGATGATAAGGAGGGTCTTGAGTGGGCCATGGGCAAAGCGAAGAAGGAAGTACTTTGACGCTTTCGTTCAGAACTTCATCCCAAATATCAGAGCTGACTCCTGTGTATTCTAGCCTCTTCTTCGTGACTCTGGACTTAGGAAGGACGTTGAGGAACCATCTGGCAATCTTTTTCTGTGTAGGCCTCCAGTCAAAGACTGGTTGAGTATCACTGGGTGCACTGTCTATAGCTATGATAACAACATCCGAAAAGTCATCCTTATAGCATCCACCACCTGGGAGAACGTAGGGGTCATCACCCGTCCAATAGCCATGTGGGATAAATGGAATAGTGTTATGCGGGAATCTGAAAACAAGTTTAAAACCTTTGTCGAACCATCTTTTTTGGTTTTTGGGAGACAGCGGAAGAATCCATGTTCCTGAAAATCCGGGGACGGTGTTGGCCGCTTTATGTCCCATTTCCAAGGTAGTCATAACCGCCGAAGATTTGCCCTTTTCTTTCCCATCAAAGGGGGGATTTCCATAAACGATTCTGCCGATGCCTGTTATCGGATCAACGTAGGCATCCCAAGCGAGACCATCAAAGCCAATTTTCCCATGATGGCAGAAGGGCCTGAGGGCTTTTTTCATTCTTGTGGTGGGTATGCATCTTCTCGAGTGAATTCTAGGGTGGGCATTTAGTGGGTTGGAGAAGAGTTCACAGCCGTTTTTGTCAAGATTCCTGTCATCCACCAAAATATCTAAGAGGCTTCTTCTGATTGCATAGCAGTTTTTAGGATCCCCCGATTCAAACTTACATGCATTGAGTGCTTCGTGAATATCGTGTGCCCTATTCGAGTACTCCGCAAGTGAGCATGGAACTGCTTTGTCGGAAAGGCGGTGCCAGGCCAAAAGTTTCCAAAACTCTTTCTTTTGGACATATTGGAGTTCAGGATATTTAATTGTCCCCGTGACATGGTCCACTTCAGGTTTAGCCGTCACAGCAATGGTATTCTTTTTTGAACTTGATGGTCGGTACATGCTAGCTTCCGGGAGAGCGTGTAAGTATAATTCCTCCTTCATTTCCTGTCTTAGGTCAGCAAGTGGAAAAAGTTTCGATGACTCTGTTTTGATGTATGTGGTACCTTTTCCAGGGTTTAGTAGTTTGGGCTTTTCTGAGATTTCTTCAGCAATGATTTTCCTTAGTTCGCCATCTTGGGTTGTTCTAAGACTATGCAAACTATTATTATGTCCTGAGCATTCAAGTTGGATGTGTTCGAAGGTGCATTTTGTATTCTGTTGGCAGTAGGGGCAGTTTTCAGTCCCGATTTTCCCCAGTTTAAATAAACGTGCTGGAGAGGCTTGGAGACCCAGGAGTTCTCTGCTTCTAGAAGCGGTGAAAGCTTTAGGTGTTATTTTGGAAATATCTTTAGTGGGGGCGGTGTTATTCTCGTTAAGCATTCTCAAGTACTTCCCTTGAGATTGTAGAGTTCTCCAATTATGATAGTGTGATAGACGTTGAATTCTTCTAATGTGACTACGGATATCGCCTAAAATAGGGACCTCAAAAAAGAATAATGAGAAGGGCAGTTTCTCGGCAGGGTCGTAGCGGGAGATGTCTGAGCAACCCCCTCTGAATGAGGCTCTTTTAGCAGTACGGTCCACTCTGTCATGGACTTTGTCGTTATTGTGACCCCTAATCCATTTAAGGATGATTTTACTGTGGTCTCCTTCACTGTAGAAGCCAAGTTCTTCTAACAGTAGGCGAACAGCCTGCACATCTCTGCGATTAGCTTCACGTAGTTTGTCCCGAGCACTCATGGATCTGCCATCCTTTGTTACAGCAGATATTGCGGCCATGGAGTCAATGGCATGTACCATTGGAGTCATGGATTTGAGGAGATTCTCTTTTTGTTCTGTGAGTAAGAATCGCGGTCCCGCAATTTCAGCAGATGTACTACTAGGGTTTTGGATATCTTCCTTGATAAGAAGCCCCGGTGCGGCGAAAGTTCTTGAGGGGGGGATATTCATCTTCCGAACAAGTGGCATTCCGTTGTCAAAGTTTTTTATGGCATATGCTGCACCACTGCATGCTGATTTTTACCGGCGAATAGGGAACCATCGCTTGCCATATCATAATCCTCCATTTGTTTGCTCTTTTCGGCGAAGGGGGTAGATTCTTCTTCTGAGTCGCTAGGGCAGCTGTATTCACTTTCTTCTTCCGCAGTTTTGTTTTTCATTCTGGCAATAATGGTCTCATATTGTCTGTCTGAGATGTAATCATAGTGTGAGTTAATATCACTGACTTTAGCAAGAACAGAAGAGGGCGGGTCCATAATTATGGTCATTATATTCGAAAATGGAACCTGCTGGAATTAGGATGCAACCGTCATCGGTGATGCTATATTCAAAGTCGTATTGAAAACTGTTGGTTCCTTCGATTCTGACAAAGACATTAGGTTTTTTGGCATTGTTACTGTATTCTGTGTATTGCATTGACATGGCCTCTAAGTCAATATTGGTAATGTGAATAAGAGAGATGGAATCTCGGTCACCATTTCCTTTCCAATGAAACTCACCCGTGTCCGGGGGTACTATGTTGTCTCTATATTGTTTCTTGACATATCTGGCCTGTGGGTCCAAATCTACGGGGTTTTGAAGCATTTCCTTTTCGATTGCGATTAGCCATCCAGGGGGTCTATTACCGTTCAGCCTGAAAAAGCCTTTGCTTTCTTGCCAGTTTTTTAACATTCCACCGCAGGGAGTCAGAAAGGAACCTGTGTGCTTGAGGTTATATTTTGAATTGCGGAGGTAACATTCCTCGACATGTAGAGTTGTTTGGGAAGGGTGGTGATTAATGTGGTTTCACCCGCTTCATTTTCAGGGTAATTTTTAGAGTCGATAGCGTATCCAAGTTTTGCCATAATGTGACCTGTACGCCTGAACCAGTTAAAGCGTTTGTCTTTTGTGTGACTATAGGTTGCATAGTGTGATAAGGGAAAGCCCGAGATGGCATTTTTACTCATTTCGTTGTTCATGTTTTGAATTATTATTTTAAGCCATAAATTGCTGTTTCTACGGTATAGTGAGATAAGGTGAGGGTCAGTGATACGGTCCGTGTGGTTGTGTTGCCAATATTCGTGTTCATCTGCCGAACACAGGGTGTTCATGGTTTCAGTAATACACGACGCGGTTACAATATCGAAGACACTATCAATACCGTACCCGCCCTGGCAGACTGCCGTCCAGATTATTTGGTGGTTAGTGTCAACTGGGCAGCCCAGGTATTTGATTATAAACGAAGCTATCATTTTGTCTAATTCAATTGCAACATTCTTTGAGGAGTTGGCAATTGCTGAGGTAACTTTAAGGGGGTACGCCATCCTCGGAACTACAACCGCATTTATAACATATCTTAGCTGGTGTAGAGTCATGTGTTGCAGTTGGATGGATGTGAGAGTGGATTTAAGTCTGTCGATAAGGATTTCCGCCTGTTTGTCCCATTCCCCATTTAGTGCAAACCATACTCCGAGGTATCTGTTTACCTCTTTGCTGTTAGAGAAATCGAGAAATTCTGGTGACTCAGGGGGTATCCATTTCGCATCAATGGAAGGACTCGAGTCATTGGTATTGGGCTCCAGGTGACCCCCAGAGATGAGTAAATCATCAGACAGGTCATATCGTGTTACTATTTTGCCCTGGGATTTGATGCGCTTTCTGTAAGAGTATTTGGATTTCTTAACATTGATGGGAATGCCGATGAAGCTCATAAATTCATTAACTATACCTAGCATGTCTTGAACTTCGTCTTTAGTTTTCCCCACGAGCATGATGTCATCACAGAAGAACCGTGCAAAGATATTTAAAGGGGTGTCCTTTTCTAATAAGTTTTGAGAAGGAGGAATAACATTATTTCCTGGTTTGTCTGGTCTATGGCGCTCCGAGTTGAGTTCGTATCCATATGTGGTTCCTGTCGGGTTTGCACCGTTTGCTCGTTTTGCTAACCAAATTGCCAGGATATCCATAATGGCTACAAACCTTAGTGGGCTCAAAACTTCTCCCTGAGGAACTCCACATTCGAGGGACCATTCATCTGTGAGGCCTTCCTCAGTAAGTACCATTCTAGAGGCATCATTGGTGATGTCTGAGATGATGTTAATTATTTGTGATGGGAGTCCTAACTTTCTGAGCGCTAAATTGCTCATCCAGAAGTCAGCTCTGTCAAATGCTTGTTTGAGGTCCAGGTAAACTACGCGGAGGTCTTTGTCGTATCTATTGGCATCCGAAATTACTTCATTCAAAATTTGGAGTGAGTCATCTATGTTTTTATTCGGAAGAAAGGCATTTTGAATGGGAAAGAGAATGGGGTGGGTGTTGAGTATTGTTTTGAGACGGTTAGCAATTATTGTATTAAATAGTTTAAGACCCGTTTCCAACATTGTGAGGGGTCTGGAATTATCTATGGTACATGGTGCAGAGGGATTTTTAGGGATTGGAAGGATGACTCCAGATTTTGCACTCTTAGGAAATCTCCCAGTTATAAGAATGTGGTTAAAAAGTGAGACAGTAACTTCTTGAAAATTCTTTGGGCCCTTGATCCACTGCGAGTATCTCATCCCTGAGGGTCCTGGTGCTGTAGAGATACCGCAGTCCGAGTATGCTTGTTGGAGTTCTTTGTGCGTGATTTCTGCCAATAGTCTTGCGGCGGCCGTATCGGGGATTTTAGGGCTATCCTTGAGAATGTCAGTGAGCATCTGGCTCATTCGGGTTAGTAGAAAATAATTTTCTATTTTTGTATTCATCTAGTGTTGTGTTTAGTCTTTCTGATCTTGTCTCAGGTATCTTTCCATCACTACCTGGGGTTGCGGCTGCACCTTTTTCAGTAGGTTTCAATTTTCCCATGACTGTGTCTAGAAACCTCGAAAGGTTAGTTGAGAAAAGATGCTGCAGGGCTTCCTTTTCTCGAAGTTTGCGTCGTTCAATGTCTGTGTCTCTGCTTTTTTGAAAAGCATTTCTGATTATTACATAATTTTCATGTAATCGTAGTCTCCATGTGGCTGCTGCTTCATTATGTTTGGGTTGGAGCAAGGCAAACGGTAGTGTGCGGGCAGCCTTTTTGGCTTGCTTTGGAATGTTACTAACATGAGTTCTTGTGTCCAAATATTTGATGATGCGGCGTACTGTGTTTAGCCATTTGTATATATAGTTAGATACTGCGGATGGTCTTTCGGACCTCCCAGTTTTGTTCAGATTCTTGGTGCCAAAGGCGTCACTTGCCGCCTGATGTGCCAATTTGTGCAGGGTATCCCATGTCGCGTCAGGTTGCATTTCCTTGAGGCCAGTGTCGTCGTTTCTAGCTGCTTCCAAACCATTTTCCATTTCGAGTGTACTATGTAGTCTTTCAGTGTAAGACACCCAGCCTGTAGCGTATTGGAATAAATGGGCTGTGCAGTCTATTTTTTCCGAATGCATCTCAGATCCGTACAGGCTCCAGAATTTAGCGGGCATATGGGGTTGTAGAAGGATATCCCAGCAGGTCATGTAATCATCTGTGCTAGATTTCGTGATTTTCTTAACTTCCAGTGAGCTGAATGAAAGGTGTCGCTTGAGATAGGCATTTACATCTTTCCTATTTAGGAGATGAGGTGAACCTATATGCCAAATGTTATCTTTGACGTTATGACCTAAGTTGAGACCACCTTCTGGCATCCCCTTTCCTCTAGAGAGTAAGTGAGCTGCATGCCATGGGCTATTGAGGCGAATCCACCATTCCTTGGGTTTGTTGTGCCATTTTAGACATTGTTCCATGCTGTCTGTCTTTTCATTTTTTGCTATGAGCTTGTTCACTGTTATGGGGCTGCCGTCTGTATTATCCCGTCTAAGATCGAGATCAGTGGTGTCACCCTTGATGGTGCTGATAGCGGCTCTAGCTTTGTTTTTATTGATGCACGCGTGCACAAGTTCATTTGTGCTGTATCCGTTTGCTTCAAGGAGTCCTACAATATCTTTCTTGTTTATTTTCCTTTTTGTATCCTTATTTTTGTTTGTCATTCTGATTGGGTACCCTGGGTACTCATCATGTGTGGTTTCCTTGGCACCATTAAATCTAGGTGTTGGCAAAGTTGTATCGGTAGAAATCTCCGGTTTGGTGTCGTTTTGAGGGCATAAATGTCCACAATTGCCAGTTTTGAGAACCCGATGAACTTGGACAATTCTAGAAATCATTAAATTTTAATAAAATATGCTACTTGCTTACAAACAATTCCACGTCATCCCCCTTTAAACGCCACGTCGGTGGTCACCCAAAACATCTTTTCTGAAGTCCGAAACTCGTCGACACGCTCGATGAATCCTTGAATCTCGTCTGGGTTCAGTCCTCTCATTCGATTGGTCCATTCCATTTGGCTATTGGTATTACCAGCTGGCCACTCTCGACTCTGACTCTCCCACTTCGACTTGAGAAATCTCAACTTCGGAACTGGGTTGAAAACTTTGAAAACTTTGAAAACTTGAAAGCTCAACGTCATCCGTCAGCGTCATCGCCATCGCATCGCCGTCAAGCCTAGCCTCTCGGGTTATATTTATACATATTTGATCTCACCAGTTGGCCAGATGGCCACTCTTCCACTATATATTAATGCCAATTTCCCATCGTATGCCCATCAAGATCATATTTATACTACAGTTCACAACGATACATTGCACAAATTCAAGGAAGTCAGGTTCGTGAAACGATGACGAAGTCCCTGGACACCTCGATCAAAATAGAAGATCTTATCGCATCTATTGCGGGTTTCAAAATCCCGAAATTCCGGCCGTTTCCGCCAAACGAACGCATCAGCCCACAGCGGGATGTGTGGTTGACCGTTCAGTCTGTACAATTTATTTGGGGAAGAAAAAATATACAAGATGATATTTCTGCTAACGCTTCCCTCATCCGGTGCGCATGCTCGCTTGCGAACGAGCGCGCGAATGAGGGAAAAACCCTAGCGGAAACGTGGATGCGGTTGACATCCGCGTTTCGGCTAGGGCTGACAGCGCGCTGTCAGCTGCTCAAAAGATGTTCATTATGCATATATGATATGTGTGGTATGCGTGTGGTATGCATGAGGGTTGTATGCGGTGCGTATGTCGAGCGTTTCGCTCGATGCGTGCCCAATGACCCTCCCATGCGCGGCGACACAGATCCCAGATTATGTATGGATCTCGCGCGAGTAAAAAATATGTTGTTCCGAACTCACATATCTATCAGTATGCAAAGTTTCACCGCTTACAAAAAATCACTCAGACCTCTATCTCACGACGCTGGACAGTGACTTACGGGGCCCCCGCCCGCAAGTTACTGTCCAGAGGTCTGAGCGAAAACATACGAGCGGATTCTGTTTTGTTCGTATGAATATCTGTTTGGCCGCACTTTCGACGGTGAGGTCGGACACGTCATCGTATTATTTATATGTGAATGAGAAATATGGTATGTAATTTTCATCAGATCCATGTAAAAATATCGACGGACTGGGATAATCTTAATAGTCAATCGACGGCAGTTGGAAGAGATTTTCATGACGCGATCATATTTATTTTCGACAGGATGACATAATAGAGTACTCTTTAATGACGCGATATGCACCCGATTAAGCATCCGCCCCGCTTCAAGATTCACTCGAACCATTGCAGAAATTCAAGGAACTCCTGTTCGTGAAACCATGACGAAGTCCCTCGACACCACGATTAACTCGGCATCGTAACTAGGCAAGATCTGACGTTCAAAACCTCCTCACTTAAATTTTGCCAACTTTTACGGACGGCATCCAACGTCGATTTGAGACAGATCTAGTGAATCGTAGCCTCGATCTGACCATTTCGAATTTTGCCAATTTTTACTATGTCCCACTTTTACCAGTGGGTCAGAATAGTGTGGAAAGATTTCAAAGATTTCAAAGATTTCAACCCTGGTAGAGAGAATGAAAACTCCCAAGCGGAGGGGGAGGCACCGCGATTTCAAAGATTTCAAAGATTTCAAAGATTTCAAGAGAGAATGAAAACTCCCAA